>JAIGNY010000634.1:1162500-1300000 GCA_020152595.1 Chiridota heheva
TTTCAGTCGTTTCTTCACAAATGATACCAAACTTTAAACTTAGATATCTCCTTAACGAAATAAGATTTCTGAATGCTTTCTTCACTATTTGATTTATTTTGACAGTTTGACGTCCCCTTTCATACAAGACCGACTTGCTTGACCCCATAACAAATCCTTTAACATATCGTGTTTTAGGCATGACAAGGGGAGAAAGGAATGCAATTTTTAATAAGAATTGACGCTGATTGTGATGAATTTTAGGATATATTTTTGGGCCCCATTAGACTCATGTCAATAGTAAGGTGTGTCCTTAGATCCGCCACTGCATTCTATGGTAGGATTAAGAAACACCAAACAATCATTGAGGGGATTTTAGGTAGGTGCGGGCAGCAGTACCCCCCCCCCCACACACAGACACTCCAAAAAAAAAAAAAAAAAAAGCGAGTTTGGCATATAAATATTTATATTGATCATTGATATAAGAGGATAACATTTAGATCTGAAAATAGCTTGTGAACTGAGAAGGAAATTACTTGAAAATACACTGTTGACTGGAAAGATATCCAAATTTTCCCGGTAAACAGTGGCGTTGCAATTATGGTAGTGATGGGCGGGAGGGGAAGGGGGAGGAGGGGAGGTATATGGCTAACTGTATGAAACTCCTTTTGCAGGTGTTCATCTAACATATGATACATTTTACATTCGAGAATTCCCAGAGCTTTGATATGCCATAACCCCGGAAAATAAGGAAAATGTTTTTTTTCTTCAGAATTTGAAGCCTTTTAAACTCAAAATGTAAAGGTATTACTACCACGTTAAAGATCATCACGTTTAAAATTGAGGAGCGGACTTATTTAACTTTCATCGACTCTGGATGAAATTAATTGCCTTCCAAGATGTTAATGTTCCATATGTAAATATAACTAATCAAATTGTTGTGATATTACTTAAATACAGACTCTTGGAAAATCGTTACCTCCATCTTTCATGTATTCATTATCATTTCCAGGCATAATTTAGTGTTCTTTGGTGTTACTTTCTCCATAAAAATGTTTTGTGTGTCCCCCTCCACCTTTATTTTTTTGTTTCATGATATCGCAACCTATCACAATGATACATCGCATATTTTTTTCTATTATTTTCCAATATTTTCTGGCAAAAGGTGGACATTTTTGGCCATCTGACCATAGACCGATCTAAATTCAGAAACTGCCATTGACATCTTAACGTTGTTGACCAAATATGAGGTGGTTGCCGAGTTTCCAATCGTGGGAGGCTCATTACAAACAAACAAGATCCCCTCCCTAGATCTGTCATGGCTTTAAGTTTTTACAATACGCCATTGTTACTGAGAAATACCACTAATAAGTGAATCACAGTGACTGGCAAATCTTCACAAGATGATGCAGAGATAGATGACTGATGGAGACGGATCAAGGTCTGAGACAGAGGAAGCTCATTGATGATCGTCTCTGTGGAGTTGCCAGTGGTGGCCAACCCTCCTCAAATTGAATTCCCAAAAAAAAAAAAAAAAAAAAACATGTTGTGAAGTAGTATAAACAGTTTGCCTTATGATAAGAAAGATTGGGCCCCCTCAAATTTTCAGTTGGCCCCCAAATTTTGCAGCTTGGCTATTCCACTGGCCCGTCAGACACATCACAGGATGTCAAAGAAGACGTCAGATGCCCTTACCATAGGTTTTAATACTAAACCAACTTAGAAAGGGACATTACCCTTCGGGTCTGTGAAGTTGGTTTATTGTTCCCTATTCGTAACACTAAAACCTAACCCTAACCCTATAGACGAACATAGAACTAGGAACTAACTGCACACACCTACCCTCCCCCAACCCAAATGGCAGAAATTGATATTTGGTTCCTTGCATTGGAGATTATTTTTGGAGAATAAAGTTACATAATATGCATTGATAACTGCCAAGAACTTTCACTTTTAGAATATTTTGTTCTTCAAGAACAAGAGATGAAACTCAAGCCCTGAATCTACTAAAATGACTATTACACTAGATCCAATCAGGCTCGTAGCCAGCATGGGGCAAAGAAAATAATTCTTCCCCCTTAGTAGCTTAAACTCATTAGGGAACAAACCCACCATCTCTTCCGTGTCGACAACATCCACATTACCCGCCTTAGAAAAGGTCACACCCACCTCACTCACTCCCACTTCCTTATTGGCTCCCTTCATACCGCTGCAACAATTGCCATTGCACCTTCACAGACCACCTCTTCCTCCTTGCTTGCCCCCTGTACAACCTTCCCAGAGCTTCCCTCAATCCCCACAACTCAATAGCAGAGTTTTCCCAGAAAAACCCTCCGGATAAAATATCTCCTTCCTTTATGCTTCCCTCTACAACCACATTCATTCCTCCTCTCCCATCCCCTTCTCTCTACTTGTTTCTTTTTTTTTCACCCATGCACTTGCTCTCGACACCAGCTTCCTGGCTTTTAGTTCCTGTGTTTCTCTGTCTCCCCTAGTTTCTTTTCTTCCTACCTCTGGAATGATCTAACCTCTCTGGCACAATTTGACTATCGCTGTCATGGTTCCGTTAAGCCCTCATCAAACAAACAAACGAAGCACACCAGCTTAAAAGGGTTGAGAGAAAATTATTTTTAGGTCCTATTGGGCTATGACAAGTGATTTTGCTTGGTGAGATTTAACGGCACCATGACAACGATGGTCAGTGTGCCCGAGAGATTAGATAATGTCAGAGATGAAAAGAGAATGGAGAAGTTGGGTAGAGGGCAGTAGGTGAGTAAGAGTCTGGAGAAAGGACAAGATCAGGTAGAGAAAGTTATAGTTGCAGGTATGGTGTAGGAAGGAGAAGATTTTTTCTGGGGAGTTTTTGTGGAAGAGCTCGGCAATGGAGTTGAAGGGACTGAGAGAAGCTCTGGGGTTGGTGAAGAGAAGACAGTCGATGAGGATGTGTTCGACTGTAAGGGACCTGTGACAGTTATTGCAGAGAGGCGGAGGAGTATCGGTGAGAGTGCGTGAGGTGGGTGTGACCTATTCGAAGGTGAATGATGTAAACATGGTCTTTAAGAGAAATGTTGTGGGAAGTGGGGTTGATGGGAATGGAAGACTGAATGTTGTGGAGTTAGTTTTCAGTGCTGGTGTTCTAATTTGATTACCAGTGGTGATGGACATGGGAAATAATAGCAGTTTGATGTCAGCAATGTGATTTTGGAAAGGGGGCAGGGGAAGAATGAGAGCTTGTTTGGCAGCCACGTCAGCTTTGCGATTGCCACAGATGCCCACATGACTGGGTATCCAGAAGATACCCTTACACAGGGAGGGGGTGGGGTGGGGTTAAAGGAATTTACGCAGAAAGAGGTGGGTGGTGGGGTTTTCTTATTTAAGGTTATGTATGGAAGCAAGAACAGACTTGGGAGTCCGAAAAGATGCCAAAGCAGTTGAGAGGAGAGTACTCAAAAGAATTGAGGGCGAGTATGATGGCCTTGGCCTCAGCTGGAAAAAATGCATGAGTTGTAGGGGAGTCTGCTTCTGAGTGTGATGTAATGGATGTGATTATTACCAGTTCAGGTGACTAATTTTCTCTATCAGATAACTCTTGTTGCTAGTTATGACCCTGCCACTCCTGATAAATGTCCCTTCCTAAAACACAGATATTATGTGCATAGTTGAGTTAATAAAACCCTTTTTGAGCAGCCTGGATGAAGTTGTCGCTACTGTGGAAAGGGTTGGGGCATACCACCCCACTTGTTCTACATCTAATCATTTTTCATTACAAATAATACAAACAAATAAAATCATTTACACCGTTTTTCTTCAACTACAATGTAATATATCATTGTACATAATGGTATATGAAAATAAGGATTGCAATATGAATACATAAACAATATATAATAAACAAGGTTTACTGGTGAAACAATATGTTTTGTTTCTATGGGATGTGAGTCTAATTACAAACGAAAATGAGCGTTAAAAGATTTGGTATATACAATAAAATGGATCTTTAGCCTGACCACTGGCGATTACATAATAGCACCAACACCATAATTGTACACTCTCCACAAAAACAGATTTCACATTGTTCGTATAGGGTAACTGCATTATACTAAATGAATCAAAGACCAACAAGGGACTAGAACCAGACTGCAGTTTGCAAGTCATCGCAATATTTCAAGAGTCAAATTCATATAATTTGGACATCTCATGCGCATTTTAAATCGCTTGGGCACAATCGCGTAATTTTGTATCATTTATTTACAAAGAATTCTAGATCACCAACAGTGTGATCAGCAAAGCCTAGCTTTTGTAGCCTAACAACAGTAACCACTATAATATAGCTGATGGGAAGATTTATGAATTGGTTCTGTAATAGATTCCCTTAATTCACTGGGTCATTAGTTGGGTGCACGTGATTAAATTAGACTTGGAAATCGTCTACTTCTGCCATCATTTTGCAAATTCTGCCATTTGGAGTTAATTGCAATAACGACATGACCCTGTGATGCTCTGAAATGACTATATGACCTGTATAGATCATGTGATCGGCATAAGATCTACAATAACTTAATGACCCGTAAAGATCATATAATCTTGGAAATAACCTTAAAAGCAAAACTGACCCGACATGTTCACTGACCTTGGTAGAGATTTGACCTTTGACTTCAACCTGGGATGATTACTTGATCTTGAGCATAGAGATCTTCACAAAAAGACCTACCAATATCGTCTTTTCTCCAATTTATAACTTACAATTGAAACCATTCTGCACAATAGTCACCTAATCTTTATATAGCTATATACAACATATAAAGTTTGGTCCCTACCAAGATTAAAACTAAAAACAAACAAAAAATAAGGTACATATCTTAAATGAAGTGCTCGTACATGGCTATTCATGTGGTGCAAATAACTGGCTACATTAAAACTGACTGAAAATAAGAAGCGTGTTACATCAGATATAAGATTTTTTTTTTATCATAGATACTAGAAAAAGCCGACTTAGTTTTCTTTCCCAAATCATTAATTATATAAGCAATTAATTTGTGAGATACCCTGTGGGCGGTAACAATTTTTTGTTATTGACACAAGTTTAAAGGTCATGCTCATTTGAATACTAAACGCAGATGGGAATCGTAGTAACATAACCTGCAATGACTCAAAGGTAAGAGCATGACTCGTATGAATGGGTGTGGTCACAAAGTTTTAGGGGCTGGGGGCGTTTCAGCATCTGTACAACCATGTCTTACTGCAAAATGGCTCGATAATAAAGAAACAGGTCCACTTATCTGCTGAATTGACAAGGTCCCACAAGTATAAAAGGCACCCACCAATGAGTCATTAGGCTCATAGGGCTGGTGCTTATCCCAGGTTTCCTTGGTGTAAGCAGATGAGAGCACATGACATGACATAATTAAGTGATGCTTTTGAATGGATCTACTTTTAAGGCTTTCTCATTTAGAACTGAAAAAAGTGAAAAGCAGGGTCATAAATTAAGTATAACTGGTATAAATAAACCCCAAGGGAAAACTTGTCGCCAATCAGAATAAGGAATACGAGCAATGAATTGAACATGCCATGTGCAAAATGAATAATGGAATACTAAAAATATTTGCAGCTTACACCAAGAGAGAAGCCCCCTCCCTTTCTTACCACTGTTTATAAAAGTTACACAAAATATTTCAATACAAAAATAAGGATGTGCATTTCTTACAACTTCTTACAAGCAAGGAGCCTCCAGGATAAAGACTGCTTTTGGGGAATACCACAAACCACTCATCTGAATAAGGCCAGCATTGCGAGTGAAATATTTGTGGGACTTATCCATAATCAGTGTCTTGTTTTCACATGTGATGAAGGATTTACTATCTCTCATTAATAAGTATTTATGATATTCATGTCTCTCAATAATGTATATTCATCTTTTCTAATGTTATGAATATTTATGTCTGTATGCATGAATATCTATCTATGGTCCTCAACCTTTCTATTCATGTTCTCACACATTAATATTCATGCTACTTGAATATTCATGCTACTTGAATATTCATGCTACTTGAATATTCATGCTACTTCAATAATCATGCTACTTGGATATTCATGCCACTTGGATATTAATGCTACTTGAATATTCATACTACTTCTATATTCATTTTACTTGAATATTCAAGATACTTGAATATTCAAGCTACTTGAATATCCAAGCTACTTGAATATCAAGCTACTTGAATATTCAAGCTACTTGAATATTCAAGCTACTTGAATATTCAAGCTACTTGAATATTCAAGCTACTTGAATATTCAAGCTACTTGAATATTCAAGCTACTTGAATATTCAAGCTACTTGAATATTCAAGCTACTTAAATATTCAAGCTACTTGAATATTCAATCACTTGAATATTCAAGTGACTTGTATATTCATGAAGTTTATTTCAAGAGAATTATGAGCATGTATTCACCTTTTCTTGCAAAACATGCTACTACAAACTGCTTAAACTGCCAAAATTTGGTTTTCACATTGAGGTCAAATGTCACCCATAGGGTATGCCAAAAAAAAAACCTAGGCAGTACCAAATGATTAACAGGCATGATAATAGGAATACAAAGGAATGGAAATGTACAATTTTTACAACTCTCAACAAGAAAAACTGTAAAAGCAGCTTAGAAAGAAACTGGCTTCTTAATCAATTTACTGATATAATACTATACAATTTCTTAAAGTTGAGTTATACCTAGATATGTACAAATCAATCATCAGTTGTTATAACTGTCTAGTTTCTCAAAAGCTTCTAAAAATAGACTTTGAATGGTTAATGCCATGCAAATGATGTCTTTCATCCACTTTGGTACACTTCCAAAAAAATCTATGTACAGTTCATAAAGCAGTTTGTAGGAAATCTGGATAAGGCACAACGGTTCTCTTCAAAGATTCTGGTAGAGAGAAATATGTTTAGAAATAACCAGATTAAAAAAAGTACAAACAGATTACCAAGAGTTTAATCCATGACGTTGCTGATTTTATCCATCACATAAAATGGATGTGAATTTACAAAAAAATCTCTTCATTTTGAATCCTTACAATTTTTGAAACTCTTTTGAAGTGTCTAAGAAGGAGACCTACGACACAAAATACATCCAGCACTTGTTAATGTAATCACTCTAACGTGACAAGTTTGCCACTTGACATATGGCCATGACCTTTGTCACCATTACACTTCATTCAAGGTTACAAAGCCAGATCACCTCCTGTGAATTTTTGTGCCAATCATATTTTCTACTTCAGAAATAAGGCAACCAACTATGTATGTATTCCACTTACAAGACCCTGACCTTAACAGGAATAGTGTATTTTTTTAGGGCATTTCCTCTGGCCACCTGGTTGCCTTTTTGTTCAACACAGATATAAAAGCAAATGCTTTCACAGCACGAAACAACCAAATACCCTACTGTAGGTCATTAAACTTATGTACCTATAACCATTTCCTTTCTATATAACCTAAAATCTTGCTTGACAGCTTTGGAACTTTCAGCATCTTTTTTTTTTCCTTTCTTTTTAAAACGATTTTTAATCTTTTTTATCAAGCAACAGCACGTATTCCTACTTCAAGTGTAGCCAAAGTGACAAAATAGTACTTTTAACTGCAGAATGATGTATGGTATACCAATATCACAACAGGCAGTAAATTAGTTTGGATTCACCACAAAAATACTGATACCACACAAATCGCACATTTGCACTGACCCATTGTATTACCATAATATCTACCTTATAAGTAAATTATTATGTATTCAGTGGGATATAACTAAGATATAAAACAATTTTCAAAAGAAACTCTTCCAACTGCCTGATACCAGTTCATTCATAAGAACAACATTTACTTCACAATATCTCAATAATAAGTGACAAAATATTTGGCACAAAATTATACATTATACAATTGTTGTGATAAGTGTAATCCAGCTCTCCTTATTTAAAGTGGTGATTATTCTGAGTCAATTCTAGCATTGAGCCGAATGCTAAAAATAAATAGCAACTCTTCTAGACCTAACAGCTTACAGCAGAACATGAATACTTCAGTAATCAGCTACAGGGGAATTTTCCCTTTGTTACCCAACCAATCAGCTGAATTTGTTGGTGCAAAATTCGTAAGCAATAATGCATGCGCTTATTACTTGCATGTATAACACGCTTATGATGAAAGCATTTTTGTTTTTATACACTTGGCCCCACGGTGCGTGCATTGTGCAGACGGCTAAGATTCCACCAGTATATGATTGGTCTATTATGATTGGTCTATTATGAACATGACTTTCGGTCATGTGTCATTGGATTTCTGGAAATTGCCGATTCAGATTTGAAAAGGTCTATAACAAACCACTTGGTACCTGCAGAAACAAAGAATCCCATTCAAAATATCAGGTTTCCCTTTATTTTGATATGAAACAGGTTCAGGGGTGCAACAAATATTTCACTTTCTGTGACCATAGAAGTGTTCAAAAATATCTGTGAGTATACCACAACAATACCAAACCCGCAGAAAAGTCTATTTCTATCATTTCTTCTTCTTTTCTTTTCCCCAATTTCCTTGATGGAGATTTAAAAATTTCTGGCCCCCCTGTACATAATAAAGAGCATCCATAAATGATTGCTGATTATATTTTAACTTAAATCAGACACAAAATTGATTAAAAAAGATGTTCAGATAATAATGGGTTTGTGGGACATTAATAGAACACATCGCAAACAATTGCCATGCAATATCTTTTATTGACGTCTCTCAAGTGTCCGCAACATCTGACAGGAAAGAGACAATGTTCTTTAGTTGCAAAGCACATACAGAAGACCAAATGAAAGAAACAGCTATTTCTTCAAAAACCAAGGGACTTCAAGAACTGATTATGGATCCAGAGCTGCAGTTGTCAACCCCTGACCTACATGAATTCCAAAACCAAAGAACTTAACTTCTTAATTTCAGATAAAATATTTGTTTCTGTTTCTGGTAGATAGCACTTGATGTTGAAATTATTCACATGAAAGATACCGAATGGTATGCAAAAGAGGCAATACAAAAAGCATACTGACAAATGTAACTGCATCTTAAATATATCTTTATCAATGGATCGAAGCATTTCCATATTTGAATACTTAATTTAAAAACTGAACGTGAACTTTTTGGCAAAATTACACACTTCTTTTGGTAAATCTATGCTAAGGCACATATCGACTCCTTTTTGCAAAAGTTGTCTCCCACAACTGCAGATTTTTCAAACAAAACTTACAATAAATTACGTCTAAAGAATAATTTGGCAGCATTTTAGAGATGAATAACGAATGAAAGATACTGATAACAGAAACACTTGAGGCAATGCAATATTAAACACAAATCTTGAAGACCGTAAATTTATAAACCTATTTCTTGTATGGAATTGGGTTAAAGCTTCCTTAAGCTCCAAATGATGTTTTTTTTTTTATACACTTTCTTCCGAGGCACGCTCTCCCTTTTCTTTTAATGCAGCTGACATTCACGAACCAGTTCACCTTCTAGATGACTTAATCAGGAAAGAGGTCATTGTTCTATAAAAATAATGAAGGCTTAGCACTTGCTCTTCCCCTAAAGTTCATCAAAAAGTGATGATTATTGTAGATTTGAGAATTACCAATCAATACAAGTTATCACATGTATTTGCAAAACAATGTGGGCATCACCCACAGCACCTGTTTGCAAAACAATGTGGGCATCACCCACAGCACCTGCTAATATGTCAAAAACAAATTACCTTCCTTAAGTAGCAATGACACAATAAGTGTGCATTTCTTCCACAACCTGATTATTCTCCCATTATTTGCACCCTTGCTCTAAAATATTCCAAATGCATTTACCAAACATGGCATTAGTTAGCATACATGGACCAGCACACCCAGCCATGCATTCAAGTCTTGTGTGCAATGTCGTAGAATGGTATGGTAAAAACTATGGAGTTTGTGTCGTTAAGCAGTCATTGGTTGGGATTGGGAATTGATTCCTATCTACTTTTTAAGGTTGACAGCTCAAATATGTATTTGTTAAATCATTTAATTTAATCAATCAACTGTACAGTCAGGCCTCACCCAGTTAGTCAGGCCTCACCTTGAGTATGCTATTCAGGCTTGGAGTCCCTTTTTTGAGAAGGATAAGTTCATTTTGGAGCAGGTTCAGCAAAGAGCCACTAGACTTATCCCCGAAGTAAGGAATCTCTCTTATGAATCTAGGTTGCGAATTCTTGGTTTGACCACGCTTGAGTTGAGAAGAGTACATGGCGATATGATTCAGGTTTTTAAGTTTCTATCTGGTAGTGATGCTTTGACTTCCTGTTATTTCTTGTATGCTTCTGCTAATCCTCATGTGACACGTGATAACAGTTTGAAATTGACCAAAGAGTTCTCACTGATAGATATTCAGCATTTTAGCTTTTCGCAAAGAGTTGTAAATAAGTGGTATGGTTTGCCTGAGTGGGTAGTTAACTCCAATTTTGTTCACAATTTCAAAGTCAACATTGACATGTTCTTTACTAACTCTGGGCATCTTTGATTATTATTATTATTATTTTTGTGGTGGTGGTGGTATTCGGTTTGGACTTTTTATGGGGAGACTAACCCTTCTAAGCCCGTAATCTTGTTATGTTATGTTAAGTCATGGCTTATCAAAGTTGGGTTGTTTTTCAAAATATGCAGAATTTGTGATTGTATGAATGAATGGGAAGAATTGAATTTTATGGAAGTCGTAAAAAACCTTTCTGTATATTTTGGGATTGCTACTGATGACTTTCAGTTAGATCAAATAATAATGTTACCAAAAAAGAAAAAAAGTGTAGTTTTTTGAAGAGTAGATAAGATTAATAACCTTGCAAATATTATCAAATTGATCCCATAATTATTCCATGAAATTTACCCTAAAATGCTTATTTCCCACAATTTACCCACGAGGGATGATAATGCTCACATTTCAACAATCTGATTAGGAGCACCCTAGTCAACCTACTAGTGTAAAAAGCTTAAACCTTTTCAATAATTTTTTTTATTTGTAACTACATTATCTAAAAACCAAGTCTACTCATATGAAGTTTATGTACCATATGCCAAGCATATCATCAGAATATACGAGATGCTAACCCTTGCTGACAGATGCATTATGGTACATCAGTTACTCTCAAAAATTACACTGCATTTTGACATGGCATGCTAACACACTGACTTGCGATGTTAAACAAAACAAAACACGTTGATTTACCTGTAACCCATGCACAAGGCTGTATCTTGAATACATTTTTGACTATTTTTAAGAACTGAATTACTTTGAAATACTATTTCCCAATGTTTAGGACACCCTGTATGAAAAAGGGAGTATGGAATAAAATTCCGTAAAAGTGCACCATCTTTGAACAAACTTTCACACAGCTTCAACCTCTTCAGCAAGAGCAGTTCAAGCAGATATTCAAACAAGTTAATTTCTCTTGCGTTTACAGAATAAATCTGACGTAACTGAAGAAGCTATACTTTTGCCGCCTCACGCTCCCTTGCATACCTTCTGTCGTCTGAATAAATACCTTTGCTGTACCGCGCAGGTGACTCCGGCCCATTCCGTGAGTACCTATCACCATACCCAGCCCCTCGGTCATTGTAATGGTTGCTTACTTCATCAAAATCATATGACTGACTCCGCTGATGCACTCTAGAATACGATGATGGTCCGCTGGGATGCGGTTGGGTATGGTACCCTGGCGCGCCATTAGCATAAGGCTTGGTTGGTGGTGGTCCCTGTTCTCCGCCGTATCTGTTGTCTCGCGATGAATACCTGTCATTCTGTGATGGAGGCGGGTAGTAACCTCTCTCCCTATTAGAATGCCTGGAAATAAAACAACAAATGAATGTTAATAAATGCATGTTAAACACCAGCAAACAGTCTTCAAATTGTGAAAATAGCTCTATTATATCATTTCCCCCAAGTAATGGCTGTTCAAATTTTATGTAATTTTCATTGTTTCTAAAGTTTGCTATTTGCGACTGGGCGAACAGTTCAAAATCTTTAACAACTCCTTTATTATTGAAAATGATGAAAAGTGTTATTCCTGCTAGGATTTTACAGGGGATATGGTATACTCAAAATGTTTGGTCAGAATTTGCAGCACTTGTTTAAAGAATAGAAATAAACAATAAAACTGAGACTAACATAATAAAATAGGAGCCCATCATTCATATCTTGCCCTCCTTTCTCAACCAAGTGCTTAAAATATCATCAGTTCCAAGAAAAACATATGAAGTGGGATACATACCGATTTAAGCTTCCATAATCTTTAAGATCGGGGCGTGGCCTCTCTCTCCGCCTTTCAGCTTGCCCTCTATACTCCTCTCTCAACCGTGGATCTGCCTCTGGTCTTTCACCTTGTCTGTCATTGTGATTCCTCGCCGAGTTTTGATTACCATCATACCTTTGGCGTTCCTCGTGCGCTCTTTCGTATCTCCCTCTCTCACTCTTCCCTCTCTCATAACTCTTGTCCCTTCTTCTTTGATCTTGGTCGTATCTTCTGTCCGTCTCTCTGTTTGACCTTCTGTCACTATCTCTTTCTTCTGTGAAAGGAATTGGGGTTTTACGATCTTCCTCTCCTCTTCTATTCCCAGAACTTTCCTTTAAGGAAGGTTCATTGTAAGTTGCCTCAGTTTTCTTGCTCTTAATCTTTTCCTCTTTTTCAAAATTACTTTTTGCAACATTTCCTTTTGATTTATCCTTTCCACTACTCCGTCTCTGCATCCCAGGCACCTCTCCCTCATCCACCCTCTTAGAGTCAACATCTCTCTTAACATCAGGCTTTGTACTCCATCTTCTTTGACGAGGGTCTTCTCTTTCAGACGGTCTCTCGGATCTGGTTAAATCACGCTCTTGCGACCCCGCACGACGCTCTGCATGATATGGTTCATGCTGTCGGGAAGAAGGTCGATCATAACGTGAATGGTAACCATGGTGATCTACACCATCTTCCTTCCTTTCCTCTTCTCTGTTCGCATCATCACGATGATCATTCCCACGATCACGTCGATCCACATCCACCGGGTAATCATGACGTCTTCGAGGTCGGGAATAATATTCTTCTTGACGTGGGTCACGATCGGGGTAATCTCTTCGCCTGTGAGGTTCACTTCTTTTTCTGTCTCGTTGGTCAGGTGTGTATTCTGAGGACCTATGACCTCTGTCGTTCTCTGGATGACTTCTTCCCTCGTACAGCCTCTCATATCTATCATCTGTACCACTAGGTCCTTTGTACCTTGTTGAAGGATGCTCCTAGAGAAAAATAAAAGGGACAAACTCATCAGCATATTTAAGGGTAAACTATGTTTTTAAGCATGTTGATTTGACATGAAATAGGAAAATAAAGGAAGAAAGAGGGGAAAACGTTTTAAAAATCTTATATTCTGAAGTTTGAAGCTCTATCATATCATATCTGTGTACAAATGACTGAAATCAGACTCATAGTGACATCACAGCCTCACATTCCTGGTGTATTTCATTTAAAATTTGAAATATAAATTCAATTAAGTACGAAACCCTATAGGAAGGTTTCAGCAGACGTCATAAGGTCACATGACTTGGTTTACATCACCATTTTGTAGAGCAGACTGTCATCTGCTGTACATTTACATACGTTTGCATGTTGTTACATATAAGATTACCTTTGTAAGTAGTATGCCGGAATCTTGTTGTGCCGTTGGTTGCACTAACTAATAGACGTGCTTAGAATCCACTGATTAAGATTACTTGAAGTACTTGGAGGGAAAGTTTGTCTCTAAAATTACACCTTATATTAAAAAATTAATTCATCTGGCCAGTTTAATTTCACCAGCATGCGTTTTATATGCCCAGTGCGAGTTTTACATGTACAGTGCGTGTTTTCATCACCAGTGCGTGCTAGTGTGTTTTATTTGGACTGAGTCTCGGTTGTTTGTTTTACGCGTGATGTAACTGAGCTGTGTGAAGATCAGATGTGTGAAAGACTCAAGGCGCAAAGCTTTTTCCTACAAAATGGATTCCAGTTGAGTTCAGAGTCATGTGATGAAATCTCTCTATAAGGGTGTTTTAGCTGACGTCATGAGGTCACATGAGGGCACTGTCATCTGCTGTGCACTTAATTAGATTTACGTACATTTGCATGTAGTTATCTAAGATTATTTTTGTGAGATAATTATGCTGGAATCTTTCTGTGCCATTGATTGCACTGGTAGACGTGTGCCGGGAAATAAAGAGAGGTTTTCTCGATTCCCATCTGATCCTGATCAACATTCAAAGTTAGTTTCTACTGTAGAACGCGACGGCTTTTAATCTACCGTTCACACTAGGATTTAGTGAGCACTTTGTATCAGGTATGTTTGAGTATAACAAACAATCAGTTGGCATTCATGTAAAAGTTTCTCTTTGTATTCCCCGGTGAATATATAAAACTTAAAGAAAATATAAAGTAAAATCGGAATCCAAGAAAAAACTGCAATCAGTAAAATTCGCTGAACTGGTGTGTAGGTTAGCATGCAGTATAATTGTTGTACTGTGATGTGACAGAGCTGTGTCTAGACGCGTGAAACGCAGTGACGCCCTGCTCTGAAAAATGGCTTCCAGATGAGTTAATAGTCACATGATTAAATCCCTCTGTAGCAATTATCAATAAAATATGAAACCAATTGTTGAGGAAGTGAAGGTTTGGCATCACCCTTCTACAGTAGATTTTCTACACGAATCATTTTCATACAAATGTGACAACTCATTTGTCTCCTAAACTCAAAAACAATTTGTGACCACTTCCTTCATCATTTTGTTCCCTTTGCAATCCTCTATCACAGAAGATGAACAAGAAAGACTTTCTGAGCAGAAAATTCTTTACAATTTGAAATAGAAATTCACACCTGAACATAGTTTGAGGATTTTTTTGAAGTGTGCAAACTTTGCTGTGATTTATGAATAGGGGGAGACAGCTCAAAATATTTGAAATTACAGTTTGAAATATGAGAATCTACCTCAAAATATTTGTTATTCTTAAAATTTGTTTCGTAAATTGCAGTTGTTGAATATTCCTTAATTTTAATCTCAGAAAATAATGCCAGACATTTCCACTTGAGTGGAAGAAGAAGCAGCAGCTTTCATTAAAATCACAAATTTCCATAAAAATTTGCATATTAATACCTTGAAATTATGTAACCTGTAAAGTGGTCCACAAAGTTCAAGCAATGTTTGACTCAATACGTTACTATTTTAATACATGCTTCCTGATATACATAAAACCAACTTCGCTGTTACCTATACCTGTCGATACATGTAAACCTTAAACATCATATGCTCAAAATGTAGCGTTTACCCTTTCATCGCTTCTTGACCCTTTCTCATCATCTGAGTACGACTGCTCATCGGCATAGCGGCCCTGTCTCTCCTGGTGGCGCTGTTGATGTTGTTGTTGAAGCTGAAGCATCCGTTCTGCTTTATTGCGAGTTTCTTGTGATTCCTCTCTTTGACGTCGAAGAGCCTCCTGAATTCTAAAATATGACAATTGATGTGTTTAATAGACAATATGACAATTGATGTGTTTAATAGACAATATGACAATTGATGTGTTTAATAGACAATATGACAATTGATGTGTTTAATAGACAATATGACAATTGGTGTGTTTAATAGACATGTCGATGGATATATCTAATAGACAATATGAAAATTGAGGTGTTTAATAGACAATGTGAAAATTGATGTGTTTAATAGACAATATAAAAATTGATGTGTTTAATAGACCAAATAAAAATTGATGTGTTTAATAGACAATTGATGTGTTTAAAAGACAATATGCCAATTGATGTGTTTAATAGACAATATGTCAATTAATGTGTTTAATAGACAATATGTCAATTAATGTGTTTAATAGACAAAATGACAATTGATGTGTTTAATAGACAATATGTCAATTGAGATATTTAATAGAAAATAAGACAATTGATGTGTTTACTAGACAATATGGCAATTGGTGTGAATTGGTGTGTTTAATAGACAATATGGCAATTGATGTATTCAATAGACAATATGTCAATTGATGTGTTTAATAAATAATATGACAATTGATGTGTTAAAAAAAAAAAAAAAAGACAATTGATGTGTATAATAGACAACATATCAATTTATGTGTTGATTAGATACTAAGGTACTTTTGTTAATGTTTTCAGGCCAGTTATCGACTTTGAAATGGAGACAAGCAGACTTCAATTTATGTGTTTTGATTGGTCAAAGTACCATTTGTTAGTCATCAACTATCATAATAGAATTGGTTCATTTTAATCCCCTTTCCAGAAATGTCATTTAAAAACATCAGTCAGTGCTGTATAGCCAAACATTTTCCAGGGGTAAAAACATTTAACAAATTCTTAATGCTGACCTTTTCTTATAGAATCTCTTGGTACCTGGTGGTTTTTTCTTACTGGATGAAAAAGTGTCCTCACCAAGCACAATTTTTGGTGGTCCGTTTTTGTGTAAAAATGTTATGCCAAAGACATTTGAACATTGATACATTTAACATTAAGTCATAATATCTCGCTTTTGTTGGTAAAAACAACCAGTTTGTTGGTGAAAACAACAAGTTTGTTGGTGAAAACAACCAGCTTTTTTTGGGGGGTGAAAAGCAGCCCTGTTTAGCATCAAAGCTAGTGTAAAACCAGTCACCTTTACGGGCCAAAATCTGCACCTTCATTAAGGCCTTTGTGCAGGAAGTTGTTGTAATTTTGGTACAAAAACAATTGTAGAAAATATATTTTTGAAGTTTTAAAACAAGAATCACTGGATTTCAAAGAAATCATGGACAAAATTGGTTACTTGATTACATGTGACCATACACGAAGGTCACTTGATTACATGTGACCATATGTGAAGGTCACTTGACTACATGTGACCATACAAGAAGATCACTTGATTACATGTGACCATACAAGAAGGTCACTTGATTACATGTGACCATACAAGAAGATCACTTGATTACATGTGACCATACAAGAAGGTCACTTGATTACATGTGACCATACAAGAAGGTCACTTGATTACATGTAACCATACGTGAAGGTCACTTGACTACATGTGACCATACAAGAAGATCACTTGATTACATGTGACCATACGAGAAAGTCACTTGATTACATGTGACCATACAAGAAGGTCACTTGATTACATGTAACCATACGTGAAGGTCACTTGACTACATGTGACCATACAAGAAGATCACTTGATTACATGTGACCATACGAGAAAGTCACTTGATTACATGTGACCATACAAGAAGGTCACTTGATTACATGTAACCATACGTGAAGGTCACTTGACTACATGTGACCATACAAGAAGGTCACTTGATTACATGTGACCATACAAGAAGGTCACTTGATTACATGTAACCATACGTGAAGGTCACTTGACTACATGTGACCATACAAGAAGATCACTTGATTACATGTGACCATACGAGAAAGTCACTTGATTACATGTGACCATACAAGAAGGTCACTTGATTACATGTAACCATACGTGAAGGTCACTTGACTACATGTGACCATACAAGAAGATCACTTGATTACATGTGACCATACGAGAAAGTCACTTGATTACATGTGACCATACAAGAAGATCACTTGATTACATGTGACAATACCAGAAGGTCACTTGATAACATGTGACCATACAAGGTCACTTGATTACATGTGACCATACAGAAGGTCACTTGATTACATGTGACCATACCAGAAGGTCACTTGATTACATGTGACCATACACGAAGGTCACTTGATTACATGTGACCATACACGAAGGTCACTTGATTACATGTGACAATACCAGAAGGTCACTTGATTACATGTGACCATACAAGGTCACTTGATTACATGTGACCATACAGAAGGTCACTTAATTACATGTGACCATACCAGAAGGTCACTTGATTACATGTGACCATACACGAAGGTCACTTGATTACATGTGACCATACACGAAGGTCACTTGATTACATGTGACCATCGAGAACGTCACTTGATTACATGTGACCATACGAGAAAGTCACTTGATTACATGTGACCATATGAGGTCACTTGATTACAAGTGACCATACCAGAAGGTCACTTGATTACATGTGACCATACGAGGTCACTTAATTACATGTGACCGTACGAGGTCACTTGATTACATGTGACCATACGAGGTCACTTAATTACATGTGACCATACGTGAAGGTCACTTGGTTACATGTGACCATACGTGAAGGTCACTTGATTACATGTGACCATACGTGAAGGTCCCTTGATTACATGTGACCACACAAGGTCACTTAATTACCTGTGACCATACATGAAGGTCACTTGATTACATGTGATCACACGTGAAGGTCACTTGATTACATGTGACCATATATGAATTCAATTTGTTTGTTTCCTACGGTTTAATGGCACCATGATGGCGATGGTCAAATTGCGCCCGAGAGATTATGTCTAAGGTTGGAGAAGTCGAACAGAGTACAGTAGGTAGATATAGGATGGAGAGTGATAGAGTAAGATAAATTAGATGTGGTTATAAAAGCTGGTATGGTGTAGGAAGGAGATTTTGTCTAAAGAGTTTTTGCAGAGCTCAGCAATGAAATTGGAGGGATTGAGGGAAGCTCTGGGGTAGGCAAAGAGTGGGCAGTCAATGAGGATTTGTTTGACAGTTAGGGGCCCATGACAGATACTGCAGAAGGGTGTGGGGAAGTCATTAAGGAGGTGGAAGTGAGTGTCGGCAATGTCTGAATAAATGAATACCTTTCTTGTTCTTGGGTGGCCTGCTCCCTTGCTTTAAGTCTCTCCTCCTCTTCAGTCTCCTCCCTCCTTGGGTGCTCCTCCTCTGGACTTCTTTGATCCTTAAACTCCTTGTCATCTTTATCACTCACCGATTTTCTACTTTTACCAAACCTAACAAAGAAAAGAGAATATAAAAATCAAAAACAATTCATAACTGTTCTTGAATCTAAGGAAGACCTTAATCGTCATCATCTGACCTTAATCATTATCATCTGACCTTAATCATCATCATCTGACCTTAATCGTCATCATCTGACCTTAATCATCATCATCTGACCTTAATCATCATCATCTGACCTTAATCGGCATCATCTGACCTTAATCGGCATCATCTGACCTTAATCGGCATCATCTGACCTTAATCGGCATCATCTGACCTTAACCCGCATCATCTGACCTTAACCCGCATCATCTGACCTTAACCGGCATCATCTGACCTTAATCGTCATCATCTGACCTTAATCGTCATCATCTGACCTTAATCGTCATCATCTGACCTCAATCGTCATCATCTGACCTCAATCGTCATCATCTGACCTCAATCGTCATCATCTGACCTCAATCGTCATCATCTGACCTCAATCGTCATCATCTGACCTCAATCGTCATTATCTGACCTTAATCGTCATCATCTGACCTTAATCGTCATCGTCTGACCTTAATCGTCATTATCTGACCTTAATCATCAACATCTGACCGGGTGACAAATGGAAACTGAATAACCAAATGGAATTTCTGATATCATCTTAAGGAGCATTTAAATGATGCAAATTTTGAAGTTATCAGTTCATGTAAATGTGGTAGGGAAATGAAGTTACTCAGTAACAATTACAGAAATCAAACGCCACAACTGTGACACAATGTGCTGCAAGAGCGTGTGCTTAACAGTGTGGGGTCCAGAGGCCTGCTTAAAGGGTCCAGAGGCCTGCTTAAAGGGCCCAGAGGGCTGCTTAAAGGGTCCAGAGGCCTGCTTAAAGGGTCCAGAGGCCTGCTTAAAGGGTCCAGAGGCCTGCTTAAAGGGTCCAGAGGCCTACTTAAAAGGTCCAGAGGCCTGCTTAAAGGGTCCAGAGGCCTGCCCAAAGGGTCCAGAGACCTGCTTAAAGGGTCCAGAGGCCTGCTTAAAGGGTCAACAGGCCTGCTTAAAGGGTCCAGAGGCCTGCTTAAAGGGTCAACAGGCCTGCTTAAAGGGCCCAGAGGCCTGCTTAAAGGGTCCACATGCCTGCTTAAAGGGCCCAGAGGCCTGCTTAAAGGGTCCACAGGCCTGCTTCAAGGGTCCACAGGCCTGCTTCAAGGGTCCACAGGCCTGCTTCAAGGGTCCAGAGGCCTGCTTTAAGGGTCCAGAGGCCTGCTTAAAGGGTCCAGAGGCCTGCTTAAAGGGTCCAGAGGCCTGCTTAAAGGGTCCAGAGGCCTGCTTAAAGGGTCCAGAGGCCTGCTGAAAGGGTCCAGGGGTGAAGCCCTGGTAAGGTTCAGGTTTTGGGGAGCCATGATCCTGCATATATGTTGAGCTACTATACCGCTGATGTTCTGGATATTGTTAACCTGAATTAAGACCCTACCTGAAAAACCCTTTGATACCTCCTTTGCTGCTCGTTCCCACGGTGACCTGGCCATCTTTGTCCTTATCTTTATCCTTTTTCTTCTTGGTAGATCTTTTCCTTTCCCTTGTAAGTCCTTCATTCTCCTCATTGACGGTTTGTTCTGTCCTTTCCACATCTACAATAATGTACAAAATGACACAAAAATTCATACAATACTAATTACCATAGGAAATGATATGAATATTCATAGCATACAAATTACTATACAAAATGATATGAAATTTCATACAATATTCATTACTGTACAAAATGATATGAAAATTCATACATACTACTGCACAAAATAAAATAAATAATCATACCATACTGTACAATATGATGAATGTTCATACAATACGAACTACAGTCAGGATAAAATCATCACAAAGAACCCTACTGACACAAGCAGCAACACTGATGTACAGTATCTATCAAATGTAATATTGCTAATCGCCAATACGTGGGTCCCAGATTACACTAATCTTATGAATTGAGATAAAACAAAACTTCTGCTATTGGTCACTTTTATAGGTGTCAAAAAGGATAACTCTAGCTATAATCAAGTACCAATTTCCAAACTAACAACAAGCTCACCCAGTCTAACATCACAATTTAGCAAACTTTGCATCACAATT
The DNA here is from genome assembly GCA_020152595.1 of Chiridota heheva. NCBI lineage: Eukaryota > Metazoa > Echinodermata > Holothuroidea > Apodida > Chiridotidae > Chiridota > Chiridota heheva. The sequence continues at coordinate 1,183,552 of JAIGNY010000634.1, forward strand.
TAGCAATATTTGCATCACAATTTAGCAAAATTTGCATTACAATTGAGCAAAATTTGCATCACAATTGAGCAAAATTTGCATTACAATTGATGCCTGAAAATTTAAAAAAGCTGTTGAACGGTCAATTCTGAACTGGATTAAATAAATCATTGGCTATTTGAATGGTTTTTAATATAAATAGAAACACATTAATGCTACACATCCTTACACCATTATATACATCCTGCATCAAATGAAATAATCAATCAAATTATTTAGACTTAACCATTCTTTTTACAGGTCAAAAATATCACCCATCCAATTAACCAACATCAATCTTATTTCATCCCTTAAATCTCCTACCTGCTGTAGCATTCTTCACGGGAGATTCCGGGTAGGATCGGTCCACAGCCGCTCTAAAGCTCTCATTGATGGCTTTGTTTCGGGTGACCCGCCTCCTGGGCTTAACACTCCTCTCACTTCTGCTCTCAGTGGAATTACTCCCCTTGAGACTCTCAACAGATGCTGCCCTCTTCATGGCTTCCTTCTGGTTTACTATTGAGATAAATACAATTATCAAATGAGCTTAGTTTAAATTTTTTATTAACAGATCAAAATATGCAGATCTTAGATTCAATAAGCAAATAAATTTCCTATTAAATGTTCAAATCGTGCTGGATGCAGTTGGTTGGTTGGTGGTTTGCCAACCTTTATAATAAAAGACCTCTATTGGAGTATTGAAATTCATAGCCATTGACCACTTATAGAGCACTGGTTGGAGAACATCCGGAATTGAACCCAGTATGCTAGATCTGAAAGTTGAACCTTTAGTGCACTGCCACCAAGTTGATTGGGTAAATAATGATTTTAGTCTGTCTGAAAGGTTTTTAATCATTTTTGACGTTCTTAAGAAAGTGTTCATAAGCCATGCTGTATAACATAGTCAGTATTTCTAGCACACTGCTTCATATAGCAGACACCTACGACCAAATTCACCATTTCAGTAGGACAATGATTAGAAGTAATATTCAATGGTTGATATCATTCACGAATACGGACTGGCAAAATTGTTCAAAGTGATTAAAATTAAATAATTTCTGATATCCCAAAACAATTATCCTTTATCCTGTCGACCATAAACAACAAAAAATGGTTTCCACAAACATTGTTCAGAAAATAAAATCATTAAATTTCACTCCTGTAAGAGTCATTTTTACATGCAGAGAATGAAACAATGAATGAAGAACAAATATGATTTTTGAATAAAATACCACATTGGCACAAATTGTTCCAAAAAATAAAGTAATTAATTTCTGGCCACTTTCATAACAACTATCTCACATGCTGACAATCAATCACTGAATGAACAACAAAATATAATATTGGTGCAAATTGTTCCAAAGAATAAACTTAATAATTTCTGGCCACTCCCGTAACAACTATCTAACATGCTGACAACCATTCACTGAATGAACAACAAAATATAATATTGGCAGAAATTGTTCCGAAAAAATGAAACTTAAATTGATCACTTTCATAACAATTATCCCACATGCTGACATCCATGCAGTGAAATATTAAACTACAGTATGTGACTGCATAAAGAAACATGCATAAAATCCAAGCATATTAGTTCACAGTTTATGTTCATGATGATAATGATATGCAACAGGAACACCTGTTTAAATATAAGTCATTCATCAGTCGTCAACAAAGGTGATCATTACTGTTTACTTTGTCTTTCATTTCATTTCAGTGATTTTTTTATTTTTTATATTTAATATGTTTTATGAGTATAAGACAGAAATATAGAACTATTTACTTTATTCTTTGTCCTGCGCATACACATACATGCTTCTACATCATATCACACAACTACCCTGATTTTTATCCTCTACATACAAGTTTAGTTGAGAAAGTAAACACGTCCCATTTTCTATATCTCCAAGTTTGAAAATTTGCTTGAATGTTAATGCACAGGATTGACAGATGAATGCACAACAATTCTGTATGTCCTAGATGTCCAGAGACCCTAAGCTTTGATACAAAAATTCTTCAAACTTAAAAAGAGGGAAGAAAAAAAAAGAATATTGAAACATTGAATACGGGTAAAGACTTACAACTTTCTTCGACTGGAGATGGTTTGGGTTTGTCGAGAAGGGAATCAACGGACGTGGATCTTAACAGACTGGTCGTGCTTGCAGCCACATCTATCAGGTGTCAAAGGTCACAGATGATGTCAAAAGGTTAATGTAGTGAGGATGAATGATATAAAGGATGAGCTCACACCATATATATGCAAATTGATTTAAATACTGGATGCAATGAACCAATGAAATACAAGAAGTGTATCATCTGAATTGTGTATAATAAACATCTGCTATGTATCCCAAAGATACATATAACATATGAGTTGCCGGCATTTCTTTTGAAGGCTTTAACATAATCAGCAGGGATTTCAATATAAACAGTGTAAACAAATTTTACCCCCACCCCCCACCCCTTGCCGAAAAAAATAAATAAATGTGGGTGGGAAATTCCTGTGAAAAAATTACATAAGCCTATAGTACCTAAGCATTGAAGTGTTCAAAAGCCCCCTATTTTCCTCCAAATCGCCCCCAAAAAAAAAATAATAATAAGGGTGAGTCCCCCTGAATAAATCACCCAAAAAATAGATCACTTAAGAAATCACCCAAAATTTAAAATCCTAGTGCCAACACTGATATCAATACACTGACAATGGAATCCCATTAAGGTCACAGATTCCTAATCAAACAAGTTCTGTTCGTTTTGTTGAGATGTTGAAAAGAAAGTGTAAATTTGACTGATTTTGTTGCTGCCGCTTTGAGAATCCTCAACAGTAAAGCCCAACACCAAGAGTCTCCTCAGGGCCTACAACATTTTGTATCCTTTCTCGGAAAATAAATTAAAGAAATATTTTGTGAGAAATGAAGCCAAAGAACTCCCTTCCACAAAGTAAACAGCATTTCATACATCTGTGAGGATAGAAACTTGTAAGGCTGCTTTTGAACAGTCATTCAACAATGAAGAAACTATGCAGGAAATTGAATGAAAATGAACGGGAGCAACATCACCTCATTGTATTGTTCAACATAAACCTTCACAGTGCATGCTGTTAGAATAATGACACCACAGATACAACTCCAATCAAATATTGTAAGCACCACTCCATGCAGTATTCAAATCCACTCTGGTGAAAAGTGTCATGTTCATGGAGGGGAGAGAATGTCCCCCCTAATCAGACCCCCCCCCCCCCACTCTCTGGTGAAAAGTGTCATCATGCACATGAAGTGGAAGAGTCTGTCCCCCTTAATCAGACCCCCCACTCTCTGACAAAAAGTGTCATGCACATGAAGTAGAAGATTATGTCCCCCTTAATCAGACCCCCCCCCCCTCCACTCTCTAATGAAAATTGTCATGCACATGAAGTGGAAGAGTCTGTTCCCCTAAATCAGGCACAACCACCACCCCCCTCCCCCACCCCCACTCTGGTAAAAATTGTCATGCACATGAAATGGAAGAAACTGTCCCCCTTAAACATTCCCTCTTCACTCTGGTGAAAATTGTCATGCACATGTAGTGGAAGAGTCTGTCCCCCTTAATCAAATCCCCCTCCCCTCCCTTTTACTCATAAAATTTGCATAAAATTCACACCCCCAATCACCCAATAGATTACATTAAGGAATATAAAGTCTTTATTTGATTAAGGCCGTAAGATTACGAGAATGCAAAGGGTAATAAATATTCAGAGACCATCATTCACAGAAATATACATTGCACCGCCCATGCTGCCAATATGAAAATTATGGTGAGACTCCATGGAAAAGATAAATAAGATGCACATACATACCTCTTGAGAGAGGGGACTGGGCTAGTGGCGAGGCAACTGCGTTCTTATCTTTCTTCTTCTTATACCATGCCATCTGGAAAATAATTTTGTTATAAATATTTATGAAGAAAGAAAAAAAAATCATTTATTTGTTCATCCACAACTTGAAATTACATAGAATTAAACAACAAGAAAATCACAAAATAAATAATAATAAAGAATATGCATAAAAGTAAAGTTACATTAAGAGTCATATGTACATATAATGAATTATATCAAAAGTTCTCAACAAAGAAATATTTACAATGAAGATGCTAATCAATAACAATTAATAAAATAAATGACTGATATATGCAAATTGAGATAGGGAGTGACTGCAAAAACTCTAGTTAGCTTAATGTGGCAATCACTCCCCTGGCTATAAGGGAAGCAAACCACATACAAACAATGGTTACTAAGTTACTGAATATAATTACTATCATTCCCCCCTCCCCCCCTCTTTCATTTCCCTTAAACACATCTGCTAATTTAATCAAATACAAATTATATTAACATATCAAAATTAAATTGAGCTAGAAGGCTCCATAGCCCCACTCCACACACATTCACCCAATCCCACCCCAGTAACACAACCCTAAAAAGGAATAAGCACATAAGTTAATATGTGCTTATAAAGAACTTCTTAAGATAATTCTTTACATTGAATATAGAACAAAACGTTTTGTCATGTAATTGCAGGGAATTCCAGATATTTACTGATCAATTTCTTAAGCTCCTTTGGGCATTGTTACTAATGCAGGAAAAAGCATGAAAGCCATTTCGTTGATGGGTATTGTAGCTGTAAATCTTGCTATTTTGAGTATAAAAAAGTTTTAAACTTGTAGGGTATACTACTGTTAGTACATCTAAACACAATTGAAGCAATACTTAGGCTAATAAGATCTGGTAACTTGAGTAAGTTGGGAGAAGAAAATAAGGGACTATTGTGATTATACGGACCACAGCCAGTTAGTTATGTGGCTGGATGGCTCTTTTTTGCAACAACATCAATTTGTTTAGGTTAGATTTGTTTGTACCTGTCCAAACATCTACACAATATGAGAGAGGGGATAATATCACATCATACTTTTAGGCAAGAAATGTTGAAGCTTAGACAAGATATCCACATTTTTGCAAGAGAAAGAGAAATAGCATTAATACAATCAGACCATGATAATTGGGAATTAAATGGGATACCAAGGAATCTTATTCTATTAGTACGAACAATAGGTTTACCATTGAGACAAATATCAAAATTTAAAACATGATGGCAATTACCAAACACCATGTAATTAGTCTTAGCAATATTTAAAGATAATTTATTTGCATTGAACCAGTCATGAAATTGATCAAGTTCATGATTGTTTTCTTCTAGCTTTTTGGGATTTTCATCAGAGAATATACTTGTCACCAGCAAACTCCACAAGGGATGAAGTAGTAGTTACTATACTAATATCATTCATAACAATATGAACAACAATCGACCAAGAATTGAGCCTTGTGGGACTCCGCACTTGATATCTAAAGGTTCCGAACATGCACCATTGAAAAGACTAAATTGTTTCCTATTGTGTATATGCTATAGAACCACGAAAGACCTGTACCTCGTATTCCATAATGGGCCAGCTTGGATATAAGGATATCATGATCAATAGTGTTGAATGCCTTTAAGAGGTCTAAGAAAATACCAACTGTAGTAAACTTTTTATCTAAAGCACAATATATTTTATCAATCGCATCAACTAGGGCCATTTAACATAACAAGATTACGGGCTAGAAGGGTTAGTCACCCCATAAAAAGCCTAAACTAACACCACCACTACCACCACCACAAAAAAATCAAAGATGCCCAGAGTTAGTAAAGAACTTATCAGTGTTGACTTTGAAATTGTAAACAGAATTGGAGCTAACTACCCACTCAGGCAAACCATTCCACTCGTTAACAACTCTTTGCAAAAAACTACAATGCAAAATATCTATCCGTGAGAACTCTTTGGTAAACTTCAAACTGTTACCATGCGTCACATGAGGATTAGCTGAAACATGCAAGAAATAACAGGAAGTCAAAGCATCCTTACCAATTAGAAATTTAAAAAAGCTGAATCATATCGCTACGTACTCTTTCTTCTTAACTCAAGCGTGGTCAAACCAAGAATTCGTAACCTAGATTCTGAAGAGAGATTCCTTACTTTATTCCTAACTTCAGGAATAAGCCTAGTGGCTCTTTGCTGAACCTGCCCCAAAATGAACTTATACTTCTCATAAAAGGGACTCCAAGCCTGAATAGCATACTCAAGGTGCGGCCTGATTAACTGCTTATACAAATTAAGAACAACCTCTCTACTAAGAAAACAAACATTTCTTCTAATCATACGAATCATCCTCTTTGCCTTTACTGTTTATTCTGTGGATATACCTGCATGAAAACGATACTCAGCATTAAATAAAATCTTATTCTTATTTTAAAAGTCTAACAGTCTGTTGTAAACAATACTTTCTAGTATTTGAGATAAACAAGGTAATACATCTTTATGATACACATACTTCCTATCAAAAGACCCACAAACACAACTAGAAATGGCACCCACCAAGACACGTTTCAGGAACCTGCATGTATGTCCCCCTCCTTATTTCATTAATAATAAATCATTTTGAACTTCAAATACTGATACGGATCCTGATCCACACAAGAAATCTATTATATTCTGTTCCTTCGATCAGTTTAAGAATTTTATATCCTACATCTTCTTGCATCATTTATTTTCATGACTTCTACTGAAATATTTTCTTTCATACCACAAACAAACTATTTAATTTCTTTTCAGGGAAAATAGTTAACTTATTCAAGCAACATTCCATTCCACAAGGCATGATTTCTCTTTGAGATATACAGTTAGCAAACAAACAAACAGATCAACAAACAAACAATCACCAAATGTTAATCACTTCTTCCTTGCCAACAAAACCACACACCATTTTGTTTTTTATTTGATCAAAATCCAAGTTTAAAAAAATCAAAATCCAGTTATTACTTTTACTGTAATGTTAAACATTAGAAGGACAACTTAGCACCTTCCAATTTCACTCAATAAAATAACAGTTAACAATATTAATATTTGACTCGTGGCGTAGTCAGCATCACAATGTTAGGGTGAGCCAAAGCCTTATTGGAAGGGGTGGGGGTAAAAGCCTCAACTGAAAAGGGGTGCCATTTAAAAGCAATGGCCATTAAGATATTCTTAGGTAGTTGGAATTTGGGGTGGGCAGGACTGATTGACTAGGGGTAGGGGAATTTCCTCCATGGCGCCCCTGACTACATAACAGACTTGAAGACACAGAATTACAAACCTGTTTGGCATCTAGTGAAGACCCATGCTTCCTCTCGGAGAAACTGAGTCTGGCAAAGCTATCCCTTTGGAACTGGTCACGTGTTAGTACTGGACTAGTTGGATCACTTCAAAGGAAAAAGAAAAAAAAGAAACCGTTTGAGGTCTATGAACAGGTGACAGGTAGAGGAAATAATTACTTCAAATGTTTTAGCATCTCATCAAACATCTCATTAAAAAGCTGGTAAAGAAATGTGTCCATGGATTTTCATTTTTTCATAAATGATAAAGACATTTTTTAAAAACAAACTGGTGAAAAAACTATGTTAATATCTTATTCAGTTTAGAAGTTACAAAATTTTAAAAGTATTTTTGAATTTGAACAAAAGTGACTGATATACAACATCTGTGATGTCATAGGGACAATTCCAACAAAATGTCTTTGTATTTCTTTAAGAATGATTTGGATTTTTTCTTGTTGTTAATTTGATGTACACCAAGAAAAAAACAAAATGTTTTGTTGTTAATTATATATTCCTACCTATCTCTATAATGAACCAAAAATGCTGTCCATAATGTAAAAGTAAGTGTGCTTAAATTGATAAAAAAAATACATAACTGTGCTAGAATTGCCTTGATGACATCACCAAGCTGAAGGACATATACCCTACAAGGTGTTTTTAAGAACATTTTCTACTCTTTAAATTGTTATAACTTCTAAACAGAATAAGATATCAACATAGTTTTTCACCACTTTGTTTCTACAAATTTTCTCTTTCATATATTAAAAAAATGAAAATCCATGGGGATATTCCTTTAATTGTTATAACTTCTAAACAGAATAATATATTAACATAGTTTTTCACCACTTTGCTTCTACAAATTTTCTCTGTCATATATGAAAAAATGAAAATCCATGGAAATATTCCTTTAATTGTTATAACTTCTAAACAGAATAAAATATCAACATAGTTTTTCAACACTTTGCTTCTACAAATTTTCTCTGTCATATATGAAAAAATGAAAATCTATGGGAATATTTCTTTAGATAAATATTCCCATGAATTTTCATTTTCATATATATGATAGAGGAAAAAACAATTTAATATAAATATCACGTTGATATCCTTTTCCGTTTAGGAATCATTATTGCATTTCAAGGATTGCGTGAGTGTGTTGAAAAGTGACCTCACAGTGTACAGTGTGATGTCATAAAGGCGGAACCAAGACAATTCTCATGTATTTCTATAAACCTCCCAAAATGTTTTTCTTTTACTTAAAGTGTAAGATTTATGAGCAAGGCACTTTCTTATGAAGCGTATTTGATACCCCATCTCAATAAATAAACAAAAAGTGTTTTCAGGAGGCAATTCGTTTTCAAGGAAATATGAAAATGAATATATATGTATGTATGTATGTATGTATGTATGTATATATATATATATATATATATATATATATATATATATATATATATATATATGTATGTATGTATGTATATATATATATATGTATATATATATATATATATGTATGTATGTATGTATGTATGTATGTATGTATATATATATATATATATATATATATATATATATATATATATATATATATATATATATATATATATATATATATCCATCAGTTTTAAATCTGTAGCCACAAATATTGGCAGCTGGTTCTGATACTTATGGGGTTTTAACCACACCACATATACGTTGAACATCTTGCTGTAAAACATACTTGCATGATTTTTAGTGACAGATATTTAAGAAAGAAATTTACAGCATTACATATTAAAAAAAATATGAAGATAATAAGCTATCTGCCCTTCCATTCATAATATCAAAATTCATGAAAAGATCTTCAAAATTTCCAGAACTTTAAAACTAAACATGGGATATCCAAATTCTAAAGACTCTTCTCCGGAGAATTTCAGGCATTTAAACATAACCCTTAAATACTAAACTGGTCGCAGCACGACCGATTGGACATGCACTTCATTAACAAATTATTTTGCTACGTCAAATAGGCCGTAGGCCAAATACAGCAGTGATCCTGGTAACATTTGAAAGAGATTGAATAGTTCTTTCATTAAAATAACATTTTTGATGAGGTTTTATTAAGAATGTTTTAGTAAAACTCGCTTGAAAAAACAAACTTGCTTGAAAAAACAAACTCCTCAAATTTTGCAAAATTTCAAAAAACAATTTTTCTTTAAAAAATTACTTGCCATATTTCCAGACCTTGCTTTTGCCTGAAAACCTGCAAGAAACTGTCAAAGACATCAATGCATTCAATTCCAGTCAAATTTTGACTGCTTCTATCATCAATATCTTTTTTTGGCAAATTTTGTGCAAAATTTCATGATTTTTCACCTTTTTGAGACAAATGTTTAACAAAAATGGTAGTTCGTGATCCCAATACAACTGCCCTTATGTAAAATATACTGTTGAAATCAGAATTCCACAGATTTTTCAATTGAAATCACAAAGAGCAATTAACCCCCTCTTTACCCACACCGAAAAATAAGTTTTAAAACAAACACACAATCTACTCATAGACAATGTGGTGTAGTGGTGTGCATGCAGGACTTCATGTGAGCAGGCCCGGTTCGAAAACAGAACTGGATGCGCATTTTTGATTTTCGCGAGTAATTACAGGGGTGATTAAAAAAAAATCCTATTGTTTTTGCATGTTTTGCTTTGAGAAAAAAAAAAATTATACTGGTATCAATGAAAAGGAAATTTTACAAACAATTTAAATATGTAAACAAATCCTCCATTTTCATTATTCACAAGAAATAAGACAAGCTTAAAATAAATTGACCTAATTTTGCCTGAAATTTGTATACTTATGTTGATATTTTCTTCATTTTTAATGTTTTATTGAAAAGTTTATTGTCTTAGCAGTCATATAAACCAAACTTGTTAGTGATAGAAAATGAAAGAAAAATTGTGCAAATTAATTGTGAAAAAAGAAGTTATGAAAAATTGCAGTCACGTTTTGAACCAGTTGGAAGTCATAAGAGTTAATGAGAAAAAGAGCAAAAAAAAATGTAATGTAAGATGCAAATTGAACTTACCCATCCTGTTCACTTTCCCAGTTCACCAGCCATGTAGGGGGGCGGGCGCCTCTTGACCCTGGACTACGAGGGGAGATGTGCCCACTTGCTGACTGATGGGAAATCTGTAAACAAACATGATTACATCCTCAATTATGACCATTCCAAATTTGCAATTTAGTTATAAGAACAAGTCGCTTCAAATTTACCCCCTAACCTTTACTGTAACATTTTTAAGGGGTGGGTGGGTGAACATAGTTGTATATTTGGAAGGGATCACACAATGATAACATTTTTGATTACATTGGTAACAGTTCTTAGCAGAATATTGGGAGAAAGATGCTCTGTATTTATATTTAAACACTTGAATAGTATTCCACTTTTTGCATATGCCCAACCACCTTTATTTGCACTTTGACAGTATCATCAAGGTGCTAAGCTATATCCATCGCAGCCATTAGGCTTATTGGGCCTGAGCTTATCCCCGGTTTCCATGGTGCAAGTGGACAAGAGTACATGACTCCCCTGGATGGGACACCAGTCCATCGTAGATTAACTCCCCAGCAGTGCCGGTACTCATCAGCTGAGTGGACTAAAGCATGTAGAGTCAAGTGTCTTGCTCAAGGACACAATGCAGCATTCACGACGGGAATCGAACTCGAATATGAGCATGACTCCTTTACCACTGAGCCACAGCACCTCTATCATCAAGGTGCATTGATTTAAAAAAGAGTTTTCAAAATGGATGTTTTTTTGTTGGAGGGTGTTGTATAGAACACCTTATTTCAGGTGGAGCTAAATTGAGTATTATTTCATATGTGCATCTATCAAGCATAAGATAACAGTAATTCATGATGATAATACTGATAAGCAAAACTGACAAATGCATGGTTACATGTGGCTGAAATTCATAGACGTAACTATAGTAAGCATATATAACAGGTTTCACTGTTAAGTCTATGGTGATGTCTGACAGTGCATAGCAGCCATGGCAATGCAAACTTGGTCAAATGTTTACCTGATCACAATAGGACATAACCTAAAAATAAAAAAAAAAAAAACTTACATTTTCGTTACTATTTTCAATGATTGCATCATTATCTTCATTCCCGCTTGACGGTAACGTCAGTCCCTCATTGGTGTGAATTCCACTCACATGACCTGGGTACGTCACGTATGCTCTGCCATCCCTCTCGTACGGCGTTTGATTTTCAGGATTCAGTAATAGATGGTGTCTAGCAGAGAGTGACTCGGTGATATTCTGTAGCAAAGAACTCCTGTCATCATCGTACACCGATTGGTGGAGGACATCTTCGCTCTCCTTGTCCTCGGTGACATGGCTGGCATCGATCATCACGGAAGACTGCATTCCTGGCCTCTCATTTGCCACATCGATTCCTCTGTCGGGTGAAACGTTAGCCTCGTTGGTTTGAGGTGCATTTAATGTTTGGAAGGGGGCACCAGCTGCATCTTTCCTGCGTGCAATGACGAGACGAATGTGGGTGCGGGGGGATTTTTCGTGAGACATGGCCTTGCGTAAGGTCTCCATCGCCTCACTATTGGACATGTGTACCAGGGAAACCTCATTAATGCATAGGAGTTGGTCGTTTGGCCTCAGTCTTCCATCCTAGAACAGGGAAAAATAAAAGTTCAGTGATCAACACTACATTTCATTTTTTGGTATTTGCTTTCGTTTTGTCAAACTTTTACAATTTGCATAATTTAACAATCGTTTTGAATACAAATTATTTATCCATTTGAATAGGTAGCTCGGTTGGCAGAATGCACGTCTGAGATGCTGGAGGTCCCGGGTTCAAGCCTCGGTCAGGTCGAACTCAATTTTTCCACAGCTATGCAGACAGATACGCCAAACATCAAAGGGAAAGCATTTTGTCTGCAGCTCCTACTCCTCATTCAGCTGTTGGAAAAAGTGACAATTGTTGAATGGCGCCACACCGTCCTTTGGAGGGGAAGTTGACTATCAGTCCCGACAGCAGGAGAGTCACCCCTGACTGGTTCTCTGAACACTATTCAAGAAGAGAAGCGTGAAAACGCGGTGTTCATTCACTTTCCCTTTCAAGTACTAAGTTCATGTGCCCTCACAGGCAGCCAGAGAACTAGTCTGTTAGTTGTAGAGCACATTTGAATAGTTCTTTAAACTAGAAATGCACCATATAAATTTAATATATCACATCATGTAAAATATGTTTTTCCTTTAAATTTTTGAACTTATTTAAATAAGTCACTTAGTTACACCTAAATGTCCGCAGAACTGTTTCTTCTTACCTTTGAAGCAGCCCCTCCATGAATCACGGACTTAATAAATATTCCAAGATCCTTAGTCTCTCCACCAGCTCCACCCCCTGTAGTCTTGCCTTTTACGCTTACACCCAGACCAGCTGAGCCTGTATCATTCAGGGCAATATTCAAATCTAGGACCGATTTATTGTTGTTTATGCTGTTGTCATCAGGACTAAGATCTGTGGGCTGCTAAATGAAAATGAAGACTCAAGATTAAATGAAAGGTGAAAAATGCTTTATGAAATCAACTACAACCAATAATTTAGACAAGCTGCCAAATTGTTTAAAGAAGAAACATTTAAGGAATTTATACCCAAAAAGGTCAATGTTTTTCTTCTGAGCGCTGCAATGTGTCCTTAGATAGACACTTTACTTGCCCGGTCCACTAAGCTGTAAAATGAGCACCAGCACTCATGGGGACTCGTGATGGACTGGCATCCAATCCAGGGAGTGTCATGGGCTCGCATCCACTTTAATACGCCAATGAAACAGGTAATAATCACTGGCCTGATGGGCCTTTATGGCTCACTACTTAAATATATATCATATCTATAAATTAGAAACTACAATTTTTTCTTCACCTTTTAAAAACAAACACGGTGTTCACCATAACCCTATGAACTACCAGAGTTCATTCTATTTATTTCAGGTGATTGACCTATAGCACCTCCTGACAGGAATAAACGATGCATTTGATGGGATTTAAGGTGTTCATTACATTACAAGCGCTATAGGTTGTTTAGATTGTTGTCACTTCATTTGTTACTCCTTCTGACATATCAACAAACCTCAACAACTGTCCCAGTTCCAACTGAACTCCCTACCCATAAGTTTTTAAACTTTGTAAGATCCATCTCAGCTTATTACAGACTACGTGATCAAACAAGCAAAACCAAACATAATATAAACAAAGAATTTCTAAGTGACACATTCGCATGACACAAGACACCTTGAGTCTTTTCTCTTGATCTTACTTGAAAAAAAAGAAATTCTTTTGACATGATGAGGTTTTAATGTGTCCCATTAATGTCACATTAATGTTAACCATGTGATTCAGAAAAAACATCACCTCAAAACAAAAGAGGTGAATTACTTTTGAACATGCTTTAATTTAAACAAATGCGTCATGTGAAAGGTGAAAGAAAGTAGGTCGCAAGTAATGATATTAGCTGTACAAAACACATAGACCTATGCAGGTGGTCCTAACAACTGTCACTAACACCAATCAACTTACAAATGAATGACAAATCAAATTACTCCAAACTTACAACTTTTTCTCAGAAAGACGCTCAAAAATGGGAAACCAGGGGAAAATAAGATTCCAAAAAAACAGGAGTTGCTTGAGGGATAAACCTAGTAAGACTTGAGAATCAGCCAGGTTTGGTCATCAAGCATGATGAGATTTGAGTGGGATTTGTGGGTAATCTACATACCAACATGTTCAAGCCCAGGGCAATGGGCAAAGAAAAAGTAGGTTCAGACTTGGTGAGTTATTTTCTGAATCATTACTCCACTTAGACTGTACAATTTATTTTCCTGTTAAAATTAACAATAAATTATGAGTAAAACTATCTTTAAATTGAAAAAATACAAATACAATATTTATCTGATCACAGTTGGTTTGTTTGTTTGATGAGGGCTTAACGGCACCACAACAGTGAGGGTCAAATTGTGCCTGAGAAATTAGATCATTCCAGAGGTAGGAAGGAAAGAAAACAGGGGGAGATTGAGGGAACTTAAAGCCAGAAAGCTATGATCGAGAGAAGAAGTGCATGGGTGAAAAAAACACAGTTGGGGACATTTTGACATCTACAAATTATGTAAATTGGATAATAGCTTAAAATCTACACATAATTCTTTTCTGAATTTTAGTCCTTTTGAAATGACAAGAATGGCTTCTCCACCTATAATTTGATTCCAGATAAAAGCTAAGAAATAGGAGGTGCAATGGCTCAGTGGTTAATTTCTCCTTGCTTTTACTAGATTTTAAAAGATATTAAAAAGCCTACTGACAATAACTTTAAAATCAAAGTAAAACAGTGTTTGAATTCTGGAATAAAGATATTAGTTCCAAGATATGGGTTATTAATGTTTTAAGAATTTTCAAATATGTTAAGTCTTTTCTGCTATAATTTGATATGGAGTATGGCAAAAGCCTGTCACAATTGGTATCATTCTAATATTATGTCTAATATTACCTTCAAACTGTTTTAGTATCATTTGATGACAGGTTAAAGCAACCAAGGCTACGCCTATATACCCTACATTTCCTCTTTTCTAATAGGAACCCCTTTCACAGCTGAATGAGAAATACACCGGACGGACATGTAGCATTTAACGATATTTTGACGTGATTACTTATTAGAAATGCCATAACATTCAAAGCTCAACAGTCATCACGTTTTTAAAGTTTTGGAGCAATAAAGAAAATGCCAGTGAAAAGTTTTCATTTGAATTTCAGACAGTAAAAAATATTTGGACAAAACTTTCTTTGACAAAAAAATCCCAACGCACATGAATACTATAGCTGTTTGCTTTATGCTTTCAATCAACTAACATGTTCTTCTGTCAAAAATCTAGGCCATTTTTATCATACCATCAGTAAATTTTTAACTAAGTGATACACTCCAGTGAATCAAGGTCAAATCCATCTATGTTGATTGACATCTTGTCGAAATATTATCACTCAAAATATCCCAAGAGAGCGACTCTCCTAACATGTTGATAAAGGATTAGGTTTTATCCCAATTTATCCACTGTTTATAGCATGTTATGCACATCAAGAGCTTTATCTTATCATCAATCTGTTAATGATCATACCAGTCAACACAACTCAACCTTAAAATAATGCTTTCGTCATCCAAAAATAAAATATCACCACATAGCAGAAGAGTGCAAGGTCTTCAATGACAGACTTTTTACCAATTTGATGGAATTAAATGACGGAAGAGTTTGCACTTGCCAGATTTGTTGGTTTGAGGATATAAATATCACTCAGGCAGCTTATAAGATGTCTCTAATGGTTTCCTCACATTTATTTTAAATACCAAAATGCAACAAAATATTTGGCTAAGCTAATGATTCAAGAGCAAACTTGCCCTTGGGGTGATTAAACAGCTCGGATTTCTGATTAAGCCTCATCTATACCAGTTAACATTTCTCCACCTAAAAGATCTATCTATCACCTGGCTTTCTGACCTTAAAAGAGTAAATGTTTAAGTGCTACTAGACATCTTTTTGGAATGTCTTTTGGACTGTAAAGTGGGTACCAGCACTGCCGGGGGAATTGACCTGAGATGGACTGACGTCCTATCCTGTGGAAGTTAGGTGCTCTCATCCGCTTACCCCAAGAAAACCAGTAAAATATACATCTTCATGTCTCGAGTATGGATTTAACAGACACGAAGAGGCATCATTCACATAACTACTTTAAAACCTACCATGCAAATAAAACAAGGTTTCATCAAAATTGACTTAAAATTGGTCATTTTACATTTTTCTTTAATTTTCAGGCCTGATACTTATTTGTGATGTGTGATTATGCAGACTGTTCTATTCTTTATTTTTTTTTAACTAAAAAAAAAAAAAAAATTGAGAAAGACTTTTTACCAATCACAATTAACTGGAATAGTTTGTCCAATTCTTTTGAACAACTAAAATTTGGAAAACTGTTTTCCCACTCATACATAACAAATCTTTATCAGCCGTAACTAGAAAATAAATGTGACTATTTTCTTAAATCAAAAACCACCGTTCTACACAGCATTTAAGGCTCTTTGTAACAAGTCATTGATTAGTAGGTGCCTAAGGTGGTAGGGGTAATTAAAGGGCGCCAAACATATGTGTGAAGATACACATTCACTTTATTATCAACCAATTCAGTTGACATTCAAAACATTTTTACAGAGTGGTAGATGATACAAGTTTATATATTACAAACAAAAATAATGACATAAAATATGATAATGATCAAAGAAGAGGTTGAGGAGACTACAGAAAGTTGAGAAAATTTGTTAAACATTTAGTCCCCAAGATACGATATAAATACATTTGCAAAAAATAATAGAAACAAGAACAATTATATTACATATCCGATAATCTTAGTTTGATTCCCGCCTTTATAGTTTTTCAAAGGTGTAAAAATACTTTAAAACGTTCTTATTTGGAAATAAGTCTTTTAATACAGACTGAATAAAAGCTACTTGGCACATTATGCTTGATAAAAGTTGCAATATTTTCAAATGTTCTTTAAAAACATCACCAATGGCTGACTACAAAAAACAAAAAAATGTCAGAAATGAAATGAATTCCTGTACATGCCTCTAAACTAAAATTTAGAATGCACTTAACCCTTCCTTACTCTACCAGGGCTTGAAAACAGGGCTTTATTTCTTTTTCTTTTCACATGCATTTTTGACAACCTTCCTTTCATTACAAAATTGGTTAGAATGGAAGCTAAGATATTCATCTTTTAAGTAATGAAAGCCACAGTAGAAAGTATTGCACAAAAATATGCAAATTAAGCAATTCTTTGCAAAATTTGGTAAATAAATAGCCAATCTATGCACAAGTATAACTTCTTGTCAATATTGTGTGCAGATTTGAGTTACAAATTTTGATTCTTTATAAGATTTCCTTTCCAATGATGCTAATCTAGAATTTTTAGAAAGAAAAAAAGATGAAAAAAGACCAAAACTGATTTTAGCGAAATGACTCCTGAAAACTGCAGGCGAAAAATTATAACGCAGTGAGTCACTGTGAGACTTGAACCTAGTGCGCTTGCGCCTGGTGCTGGCTGCGTTCATATCCACTACACAAGATGATCATTGAAAATGCTGTGGTGACATTTAATTACTAAGGAGAGGGTTCAAATAGAGGGGGTATGCCTGTATGAATATATCAAATGAGAGGGAATTGCAAGTACTTTCAAACGTCGGTTCAATGAAACATGTGCGATGTGCGATTTTGGTACACAATTTTTGAAGGAAAAAAAAACCTTGTGATCCTATGTAACTCAGAAAGAAATAAACCCTTTTGTAAAAAGCAAAGAAAACATTTTAATGTTGTGATGCTTTTACATGAGCATTTATTTTCAGATTTATATGTTTATAAATCTACATGGTGTAACCGAATGGTTAGCTCAATTGGTAAAACAGGAAGGCTTTCCAGCCAGAAGTTCGTGGGTTCGATTCCCGGTCAAGTCATACCAAAGACTTTAAAATGGGACCTCCTACCCTCTCGCTTGGTGCTCAGCATAAGATATCAGAGCACAGGCTTGTGCACCGTGTGTGGCTGCAGCTTTAGCTTGTGCACCGTGTGTGGCTGCAGCTTTGGCTTGTGCACCGTGTGTGGCTGCAGCTTTGGCTTGTGCACCATGTGTGGCTGCAGCTTTGGCTTGTGCACCGTGTGTGGCTGCAGCTTTGACTTGTGCACCATGTGTGGCTGCAGCTTTGTGGCTGCAGCTTTGGCTTGTGCACCATGTGTGGCTGCAGCTTTGGCTTGTGCACCATGTGTGGCTGCAGCTTTGGCTTGTGCACCATGTGTGGCTGCAGCTTTGGCTTGTGCACCATGTGTGGCAGCAGCTTTGGCTTGTGCACCGTGTGTGGCTGTAGCTTTAGCTTGTGCACCGTGTGTGGCTGCAGCTTTGGCTTGTGCACCATGTGTGGCTGCAGCTTTGGCTTGTGCACCGTGTGTGGCTGCAGCTTTGGCTTGTGCACCGTGTGTGGCTGCAGCTTTGGCTTGTGCACCGTGTGTGGCTGCAGCTTTGGCTTGTGCACCATTAGTGGCAGCAGCTTTGGCTTGTGCACCATGTGTGGCTGCAGCTTTGGCTTGTGCACCGTGTGTGGCTGCAGCTTTGGCTTGTGCACCATGTGTGGCAGCAGCTTTGGCTTGTGCACCATGTGTGGCTGCAGCTTTGAACCTCCACAGTTTTGATTGTAAAGTGCTTTGAGTATGCATACTTGCATAGAAAAGCGCTATATAAAAACCAGGTATTATTATTATTTATTACATACCAAAGCTCTGGGAAATGTCTTGGATTCAGCAATTTCTTGTCTTGAGATGATCAAATTGACCACGCCTCCGAGCTTAACACTTCTTAAGATGGACACTGCCTCGGTCTGAGATTTGCCTGTCATTTCGATCCCATTGACCTATGGAAGGCAACACAACATCATTGTTTAAATTTTGTGACAATCACTATCACAATCAATTCTTTGAGCCTTAGTATTTTTTCACAATATTTTTATGGTGCCTAAAAGAGCACTTGGCCGAAACGCAAAGGGGTATTATTCTTGAGTCTCTAAAGTAATTTAACATACTATATATGCATGTGATAGTATTCACATCATTTGATATGAATGTTTAAATCAACAAACAACTTAGTTCAGTCAAGCATGTCCATCTTATAGAAAAGAGGACTTCGAACGAAACAAAATGGTAAAGAAAGCATTCAAAATCTTTTTCCATTAAGGAGATATTTCAGGTTTAAAGCTCTGCCTGATCTGTGTAGAAATGACTGGTGTAGTAAGTCTACTATGGAAAGTTAGAATCTTCATCCTCACGTTGTTAACAATTGTTAATGTATTTTAATGAAAGTTTTTTTTTAATTTTTTTGCTATTTAAATTATTTTCCTCAATTTTTCTTCAGGTAGTATTTTAAAAATACCCTTTCTCGACAAAATATGATAGAATACATAAAGACTTTAAAGAATCTGAGGTTATGACATCACAACTAGTCTGATTTCAGTCATTTTTACACAAATGATACTAAACTTTCAACTTAATTATCTCCTTACAGGAATAAGAATTTTGAATGCTTTTTTCACCATTTTATTTCTTTTGAAGTCTTCTTTTATATAAGATGGACATGTTTGACCCCTGAAATAACCCCTTTAAACATGACACCTCTGTTATTTTAAAATCCCTATCATTTAGCAAAACAAAGCCAAAATGTATTACAACTACAGCTCTGAGAAATGCACAGTCATCCATTTACTTCAAGAAGCAACATGACTGTATAGAAGTAAGTAAGGTTCACTACACATGAATGTGCTCAGTATGTACTTCTTTAATCTGCTCATACAAAAAATGTGATCTGGGTTGCCAAGGATTTTACAAACAACCTGCATTATGTCATATACAATGACAGTAAGTCAAACAACCTTCATGGATCACAAGGCCTATGGACAGGTAGCTATTTCCATATTGTTTGGAAGACTATAAACATCTGAGCCAGGTTTTTCACTAATTTTGGATTTTGGGGAGAAAAACTCCCTCTTTCAAAAAAATTTGGTATGGATTGCAGATTTTTGGAAGGGAATTTCAGAACTTTGGTAGGGAATTTCTCTCATGCATTTTCTTTTTGAAGACATACAACAAATTTCTTAAGTCATTAATTTAAAAATAGATAATAACACCTGAATGTCTTGTTGTTTATTTGTAACAACACTATGCTATATACACTTTGTCAACAAATGTAACATCCTGGCCTCTTCAAAATGTTCATTCATAAAAATTCACAAAATTTCTTTTTATCACTAATATATTGATTTGCATACAGTGCTGGATATCGTAGTTACAGAAAACAACTGTAGTTGGAGACTAGTTAAAAATTTCCCCACCTACATTGAGGCCTTAATCACGTTTTGTTGTATACATTTAAGTACGCAAGGAACCGTTCATAACTTCGCAAGTTATAAGAATTACTTTACCGATAAAAATAACCTTTTTTTTTTTTTTTCCGTACTTAACGGTAAAACTCTTCTTAAATTATATTTATTTTCGTAAATTGCATAAATACTTCATGTCTAATCACTAAAATTCTTATTGTTAACTTGAGGCCAAATGTTATCACTAAATGCTTAGCACGGATTTGAACACTTGTTTTAGCCAGCAGCTCCCGCAGCAGCTCCCTGTAGCTGTGCGTGACCATCCCACATTGCTTCTAATTTTTGCTGGATTGTGAGAACTGATTGTGCAATTCGCGCTGCTAATGAAACCCTGATCTAAGCAGATCCATTTTCAAATTTTTAAAATAGCATTTTTAGTTTATGAGATATGGCTGATCAAATTTTCATCAGTTTTGTTTCATATGAAATTTGTGACGTATGACCCGGCAGACAGCCCAAAGTCTTTATGTAATTCTTTACATTCCTTTCCTAAATCTATGTCAAAATGATCGGGAAAGTCTGTTCCTGCAAGAAGTTTTTTTTGGGGTCGGCAAAGACTCAAAAGTTCTTGATAAGAATTTGCTGCACCACTTCAAAGAGTTATTACACACATTCTAAAAAAACAAAGGATTTTCAACAGAAAATGACAAGATTGCCCTGTTATACATCACACAATTTGAAGCCTATGAGTTGATGTGAGGGTTTGCTGTTTCCATGGTTTAAGCATTTAATCTCATGTTGTGGCTAACTGTCCATACACATTTAAGCATTTAATCTCATGTTGTGGCTAACTGTCCATACACATTTAAGCATTTAATCTCATGTTGTGGCTAACTGTCCATACACATTTAAGCATTTAATCTCATGTTGTGGCTATATGTCCATACACATTTAAGGTCTATGGAGAACTACAAGATTTTGTTTGATTTTCTATTAAAAAGAATATTAATTAGATTAAGAAAGTAACCATCTTCAAATGAAAAAAAAAAAAAAAAACATAACTTATATACAAATAATTTGGACTGCTAATGCAAACCCAGATCTAAGCAGATTAGTGTTTTTAATTTTGAAAACAGCACACTTTTAGTTTATGAAATAAGATAGCTATTAAATGGAGAAAAAAATAATAATAATACATTTTTGAATTTTGCAAAGAGCACGAGAGAGATATGGCTGATCAAAGTTTCTTCAAGTTTTATTTCATGAGAAATTTGTGACGTAAGACCGGGCAGACAGCCTAAAGT
Organism: Chiridota heheva; assembly: GCA_020152595.1. Taxonomy (NCBI): domain Eukaryota; kingdom Metazoa; phylum Echinodermata; class Holothuroidea; order Apodida; family Chiridotidae; genus Chiridota; species Chiridota heheva. The sequence continues at coordinate 1,205,022 of JAIGNY010000634.1, forward strand.
CTTTATGTAATTATTTACATTTCTTGATGTATGCAAAACTTTTGATGGATGAATATGCTCAAGATATTTGTCATGCTTTATGATTTTTCCTAAATTTCTGTCTCTCTTACTAATGAGAAAGAATTCTCTGCCTAAAGGTAGACTTGTGAGTATGGATAAGCTATAACAGCTTTTTGCCACAAACAACTACTTCCTTTACAAAAACAAAAACCCATTAAAAATCAATGGAATTACATTAGAAAATATAGACACCTGCCCATTCTTACATCACAAATTTGCATAAAAAAAACACCTAAAATTACAAAAACTCATAAATCTAAACCTCGCAATACATTTTGTGTCCTAAGCCCCGACAAAATCTAGAATCTGTCAGGGTCTATATTGCTCACAACAGAAACCACAATCCAGCACAAGCAATTAGCATTTACACCAGGGATTTCCACACACTTCACTTCACTTTCCATGGTCATAATCTGACAATGATAGTAAACCAATTTCACTGCAGCTGCACTGACTTTCACACTCAACACAAGGACAAAAGTATTCCTCTGTGGTTAATGTGTCTGGCTTGAAGTAATAATTTACAAAATTTACAAATAGGATTGTATTTACCAGTGAAGGTTTTGTTTGTTTATTGGTAAGTGATTTTAAGTGATGTTTTTGTCCAACCTTGTAGGCTTTGAGAATTTCTTGGACTAACAATCTATTGCAACAGATTTTCATCATGTGTATGATTGACAATTTGGGTCACTTCCAATCAAATCTTTTCACTTTTACTTTTAGCATTATTTAAAAAAAAGTTTAATCCAATTTACTCCAGAAATAAATGTTTTTATAATTTTTTTTTTTTTTATGGGAAGTATGTTTTATGTCCAACAATATAAGCACAAGAATTCCAAATTGTTATATTTCACCCAATTAATTTTCTTCACACATTCCTCAACAACAACATACTTTATCTGATGATGTAAAACAGAACTTTATGTCCAAAGATTGAAAAACAACCAGCATTAAAATACAATGCTTACAGAACTAACACATCTGCTACTTTTCCAATTAATGAATGTGTAATATCACCTTGAATGCACAAGATTCCAAATTGCTAAGTTTTTGAACCGATTCATATCCTTCACACATACCTCAAAAAACAACACATTTCACGCTTCACCTAATTTGAATCAAATTTCAAGTTTTACTGACATAAATCGATGAGCGATGCTTTCCACCCGTTTGACCTACCTCTAGCAGCCTATCATTAGGTTTCAGTCTACCGTCTGTGATGGCTGCTCCCTTAGGCAGTATGTTCTTGATGAAGATTGGGTTATTGCCTACAATGGGATTGTCTCTGGTGGTGATGCTGAAGCCCAGACCCTGTGGACCTGTTGATGGACAAAAATCTCTTTCTTCAAATTTTCTGAAAAGCTTATTTTTCATAGTACACACATACTGCTGAGATGCTTACAACATAAAAAGCTTTTATTTTTGAAGTTTTACATTTTAAGAATGAAAAAAATTGCAATGAATTAAGATTGAAATTGACACTCTTCAATAAAAAGATGATATCAAGTCACTATTCAGCTAATTCTAGTTCTCTCTGGCTTCTTCTCACAATGTACAAATCATCGACTTTATAATTAATTACCACTGCAGAAGTGACGCTAGTAGTGAGTGTGTAACAACAGATTTATTGATGAAGGGTCAAGCAATTTCTAGAGATGAGATTCCCTCTTGAAACTTCTATGTGGCTGCAAGTTAAGAAGCTTCTCTGCAAATAATTAACCTTTCCAGGTTATGAGATAGGCCACGCCCACCACAGCAACGTGGTTACTAGGTGGGGCGAACAAACCTCAAATCCGCAATCATGCATGACAATGCATTGACATTTATATGTTCATTCAGCCTTCTGCAAGTTTTAATCCATTAATGGCACTTCTCTGGATCTTTTGAGTTTTTAGCAAAAGAAATAAACAAACTTCCGTTTGCTAACCGGTCTAAATAACGGGAATCAGATTAACAAAACGCAGCTGTACTGTACCAGTACCACGTTGGATATTTGCCCCACTTAGTTAGGCAGATTTTGTTGCTAGGCAAATTTGTGTGGTGATTGGTTAAAACAAGCTGTCAATCATCAAACCCAGAGTGGTTAATTATGCTCAATGCTTTTCAATGACCTCTAAAGCAGGTGCTTCTTTGGGTTTTCATGTTGCAAAGATAAATTGACTTTTTCAGTTCTGAAACAGTATTTTTTCCCAAAAAACTAATTCAAATAGTGTCACATGGCCTAATTCATGTGTCCATAATGGGCCAATAATATACTAGCGGTTTCTTGCCTGTCTGAATAATTCATGCAGCGCATGGGGTCAAGCGAATAAAAAAAAAAAAAGCTTCAAATGCTCATTATACATGTGTTATGCATGAAGGCAGTACAGGCGCACATTGTTGCTAACACATTTTCCTCCAGCTTGCTCCTGATTGGTTGGATAACAAAGGGGGAATTCCCCCAGCAGTTGATTGGTTGAAGTACTGAAGAAATCATGTCAGGCTGAAATCGGTTGGTAAAGGTCTATAGTGCCCGAGAGGTTAAATCATCAATCAAAGTAACAAAACAATGGAAGGGTTATTGCCCATTTCATTCATCCACTTAAAGTACTTAGAGGAATACGCCCCCCCTCCCCCCTCCCACCACTAAGATCAAAACAAAAACAAAAGAATGGAAAGGTAGAATTACACAGTATTTAGGGAAGTTCTGAAGTGTTATATCACCTGTCAGCTGTTTCATTCTTCCAATTCAAATAATTAGGGGGCTACAGCTCCTAATCTCACAACCCCATGCTACTAATATGAGTGCAGTCCTGCATGAAATATCATTCTCGTGGTCGGAGTCGACGTAACCGTGTGTACGAGCTCAGTACGGTTTTCCCAAGTTGAAAGGGAAACTTTATGATTACAGTCAATGGGATATTTTATATGAATACTTGTGTCGCCCCAACCAGTTAGGGAAAATTAATGGTACTCATATATGTTGGAAACTATTATCTAATACACATCATAGGAAGAAAAATAAATTCTGTCCAGTATTTGTTGAAAAATGACAAAAAATATGTTTTTCTCCCATTGACTGCAATGATAACTGTTTTGTTTGTTTCCCCCGTTGACTAAAGTCTGAGATCATCAACAAAGCATTGTTACGTCGCCATGCACCACAATTACCGGAAGTCCGACCTCGAAAATAGGACTTTCTTGACATATACAGTCCACTACTGCAAAACCTTACCTTTCATCAGCTGTATATAAAGCTTCCTGCCAATTTTCTTGATGCTTGCTTGACCAGCTAGTTTCTTTGTCTTATCAGGCTGAGTAAGGGTCGTGGCCGGGGACCTCTGAGGAACCATTGGGGGTATCTTGGAGGGACTGTTGGGGGTTGAGGGGCCATTCTGCTGGATGAGCCTCTCTATCAGCAACTTAACGGAAGGTGCTGTCATGGCATTTTTCATTATATCTTGCGCTCTGTTAAATGAAATTAATTAGTTTGTTGGTCTATTTTACCTTCAACAATTGAGGGTAAGGGATTTTTAGGGACAATAGCACCCCATAAGATATGTTTTGTGACAAACTTGAATGCAGAAAAATTGACTGAATATAAATGAGCAAAATTTCTTAAAGGAGCTGATGGTGGCTGTAAAGTTAGGGAGTATTTTTCTTGAAACTCTCAAGAATATTTGTACACACTTTTGTGCATCTATTGGTACTGACAACCTTTGACATGAATATTCAAATTAATTATAATCATTTTTATGAATACTTAAAGGAATATTACCATGCTTTTTTGTAAAATTATATTTGAAAGAGCATACTTTTAGAGACAATTTGGTACAAAAATCCGATTGATATCATATTCCGTTCAGGAGATATGGATTTTTAAAGATTTTCCAATTGCATTTTAAACTTTTGCTACAGTATGATGAATTCGTGTTTGATGTCATAGAGACAATTCCATTGCAAATGTTTATGTATTTCTTTGAATGTTAATTGGTTGCTTCTGTATGATTAGAAACAATTTTCCAAAAGCTATTGAAGTAGGATATATTTGGCTATGTATATAAATACCTAACTTTCATCAATTTATTTTTCTAGCAGGTTTTACTAATAAAAAAGCATGATAGATTTTAATGAAATACCTAAACTTTGTGTGAATGTGTTCCTGTGATGTCATACTGACCCTTTTCCTATTCGTTTATTGGTTTTTTTTGTGAACCTTAAAATTTGAATATCTCCTGGTAGGAATAACATATCAACATGATTGTTGTACTAAATTGTTTCTAAACTTTTTCTCTTTCTTATGAAAGGTTACGAAAAAACATGGGAATATTACTTTAAAAACATGGGATATTCTTTTAAAAACATGAGAATATTCCTTTAATAACATGGGAATATTCCTTTAAAAACATGGGAATATTCCTTTAAAAACCTAGGAATATTTTTTAAAAACATGGGAATATTCCTTTTGAGAACATGGAAATATTCCTTTAAAAACATGGGAATATTCCTTAAAAACATGGGAATATTCTTTTTAGTAAATTTTCAATGTAATGAGTATCAAAAATAAGACCTGTGTTATCTAAAATTCCCAAGACTTCCCTCACTTTTCGACCACAACTTCCTTTAAGCACATTCATTACTGATTCAAAAACAGAAATCCTTATAAACTTGATCTGCATTAATGGCCTCGCACTAGCTTCCTTTGCACATGTGGCAGATTTAGCTTATTCAATCATTACAATCAATGAGAAATGACATCATCTTTAATATCATTGGATAAAGGTTTCCGACTCGGCATTATATTCCCTTTACATGGCTATTGTGACTGTTTTTTAAACACCTCGGATTCAGGAAACAAATTTAAAGAATAACATTAAGATTTTGAGGTGTACACCCATTCAAATATCACAAATTTAGCATAAATCAAACATTGATTAAACTTTCATCAGTCATAACTAACACACTAAAAGTGTATAAATTTAGTCTAAATCAAGTGTTGATCAAATTTTGATCAGTCATAACTCAAAACACTAGGCCTATATGTGCTACTTTGATTAGTCATAACTCAACACACTAGGTCTATATGTGCTACTTTGATTAGTCATAACTCAAAACACTAGGCCTATATGTGCTACTTTGATTAGTCATAACTCAACACACTAGGTCTATATGTGCTACTTTGATTAGTCATAACTCAAAACACTAGGCCTATATGTGCTACTTTGATTAGTCATAACTCAAAACACTAGGCCTATATGTGCTACTTTGATTAGTCATAACTCAACACACTAGGTCTATATGTGCTACTTTGATTAGTCATAACTCAAAACACTAGGCCTATATGTGCTACTTTGATTAGTCATAACTCAAAACACTAGGCCTATATGTGCTACTTTGATTAGTCATAACTCAAAACACTAGGTCTATATGTGCTACTTTGATTAGTCATAACTCAACACACTAGGCCTATATGTGCTACTTTGATTAGTCATAACTCAAAACACTAGGTCTATATGTGCTACTTTGATTAGTCATAACTCAAAACACTAGGTCTATATGTGCTACTTTGATCAGTCATAACTCAAAACACTAGGTCTATATGTGCTACTTTGATTAGTCATAACTCAAAACACTAGGCCTATATGTGCTACTTTGATTAGTCATAACTCAACACACTAGGTCTATATGTGCTACTTTGATTAGTCATAACTCAAAACACTAGGCCTATATGTGCTACTTTGATTAGTCATAACTCAAAACACTAGGCCTATATGTGCTACTTTGATTAGTCATAACTCAAACACTAGGTCTATATGTGCTACTTTGATTAGTCATAACTCAAAACACTAGGCCTATATGTGCTACTTTGATTAGTCATAACTCAAAACACTAGGCCTATATGTGCTACTTTGATTAGTCATAACTCAAACACTAGGTCTATATGTGCTACTTTGATTAGTCATAACTCAAACACTAGGTCTATATGTGCTACTTTGATTAGTCATAACTCAAAACACTAGGCCTATATGTGCTACTTTGATTAGTCATAACTCAAACACTAGGTCTATATGTGCTACTTTGATTAGTCATAACTCAAAACACTAGGCCTATATGTGCTACTTTGATTAGTCATAACTCAAAACACTAGGCCTATATGTGCTACTTTGATTAGTCATAACTCAAAACACTAGGCCTATATGTGCTACTTTGATTAGTCATAACTCAAAACACTAGGTCTATATGTGCTACTTTGATTAGTCATAACTCAACACACTAGGTCTATATGTGCTACTTTGATTAGTCATAACTCAAAACACTAGGCCTATATGTGCTATTTTTTAAATTCAGAAACTTATTCACACACACATTTTAATCGATTAGTTCAGGGGTCAAGCAAGTTTATCTTATATGAAAGAGGACTTTAAAAGAAACAAAATGGTGAAGAAAGCATTCAAAAATCTTAAGGAGTTAAGGAGACATCTAAGCTTTTGGTATCATTTGTGTAGAATCAACTGAATTCAGACTAGTTGTGAGTGATGTCATAGCCTCAGATACTTCGAAGTCTTTATGTATTTTATCATATTTTGTCCTGTGATTTTGTGGCTTAAAAACCATGGGATATATCAATCAAGTAGTAAACTGAATCTAGAAAGGGTGTTTATAATATACCACCTGAAGAAAGTTTGAGGAAAAATAATTTAAATAGAGAGAGAAAAAACAAAAACTTTAAAATACATTAACAATTCTTAAGAATGTGAGGATGAAGACACCAACTTTCCATAGTAGACTTACTACACCAGTCATTTCTACAAAGATAAGACAGAGCTTTAAATATTTCTTTAACATAAAGATTTTTGAATGTTTTCTTCACCATTTTGTTTCTTTTGAAGTCCTCTTTCATATAAGATGGACATGCTTAACCACTGAACTAATCCTTTAATACTCTTTCGATCATTTTTACAAATCATTCCTTTAACAAGAAATCTTCTGATTCCTTTTCTTCGATATTCCATTTGTTTAAAAGAAAGTGAAGAGGCAACTTGAACACTCAGCTGTAAACTGGGGCATTATTGTTTTGCTAATTTAAGAACATTTTGAAATAACCTCATCTTGTGCAACGTCCATCCATGCTAAGCTATCACTTCCTTCAAATATACAATAAGTACTAATGTTCATTTAAATATTCATACGAAAAACAATCTGTCCAATCACAGGCAAGAAATTAGAATAATTAAAAAGAGATTTAGAATATTTAAGAGACTCCAGAAACTGTTTCATAGTATTCATCTAAATGGTAAGGAAAGGTATTTTTAAATGCCATGCAAGTCGGCAAATTGGCCTGGCAAATTACGGCAACAAGTTCTCTTGATATAAATGTATGCTCACCTGTCAAATGTTTCTTGTGTGATGTTGTGGCCATTAATTGCAACAATGTGATCCTGACTTACTAATCTATTATCTCTGGCAGCACGTCCACCTTCTTCGACTCCCAGAATAACAAGACCGTACCCTCTGGAATGAAGCAAAGTGCAAAAAGGAGTTATATTGGCTAAATACTTTTTTAATTGTTACCTCTGGTCTGCTTCTCAAGTGTACCCTCAGATGACATGCCATTTAACACTACAATCTTGGACAAAATAGCTGTCGCACTTTCCCCTGGTACCCCATTTCAATGTTGCTTGAAACAAAAACGTCCTGGGATGATCCCCTTCAACTCCAACATTCAGGTGAGGAGGGAGGGGGGAAGGTAGGGGTGGGGGTAGAAGGGGCTTAAAAATGTGACAACTAATTTTATACAAGAGTGTAGGTTCTGACTTGATGACTAATTGATTGCTTGCTGAACAATTCTAACAGTGCAATAAAGGCAATAGAATGAGATTGTCAGTAATAATTTTTAGTCTTCTGCAAAAACTTTTTAGAACAAATTTTCAACACCCTTCCCTGAACTGCAAAAATTCTCTCATCAAGATTATAAACAACTCAAATCATATCATTTTCTTTCATGTAGAATATCATCTATTCCATTAAAAAAAAAATCAACTCACCTTATACTAAACAACAGCTCCACAAGAGAAATTCATATACCAACCTCAAATCATTCGGTTAAACTCTCAAATTTTAGTTATGAATTTAAGGAGACAAAAATAATCAATATAAAGACAGCAGGAATGGAGCAACTACCTTCCGAATTACATCAACTCAAAATTTTCCAGAATAAGGATATTAAAAATGACAACAGGAAATGGGACACAAGACATAAGTCTGACTTCTGTAAGGTTGAGTATCTCTCTATTGTCAATATAAATATTTCAAAACTGACCCATGGGGGAAATTATACAACTTGAGCCAAACAAATTTCTCGGGGAGAGTTTATAAATCAAGAAAATCATGTGGTTAAAACAAAAATAATTAACTGAATAATTGATTCTTATATACACACATATTAATTGCTGGAAATGATCTTACAGCTTTTTAAATTTTAGGCCTAATTTTTCAGGAAAATATGCAAGTTTGTGATGTCATCATTAGCATTAAACCGACTAAATTTCATGTCAACAAGATCCAAAATGGCTGCTGCTCATCGACAACTTCAAACAAGAATATCTTGGGTGGCGGGAGGGAAGGGGAGGGAAAAGGGGGGATAGGATCTCGGTCAGAAAATGAGGGCGTCTGTTTTGCTAAGTCAAGGGAATTTTGGAATATCACAGGTCTAAATTTTGATACTCGTGTCATTAAGAAATTACTTAACAATTTGTAAGAAATTCGTTATGATTATTTTGAACCTTCGTATCACAGGTTTTCAGTAACATAATGTGCACAAAAAGTAGTGCTGTCACGACATGGCTCTATCAGGTATCGATTATCATGGAGAAAAAAATTGCGATATATTGTATATCGCAATACTTTTCAAGAAAACTGACTCGCAAAACATTGTAAATATCACTAACGTTATATGATCATGGAGTTACAATTTACTCCATGATATAATGAACGCAAGAAAAAATGATTTGCAGACCTAGCAGATGACATGATCGTGTGACTATTATCTTCATCACACACGTCTTTGGTAATTCTGCCAACGTGACCATGAATCATCGCAGTGAGAGCCTGAGTGTCACATTCTGCACCAATTTTGCATTCTTTTTGCCAACTTATATCGGTGCGTGCCAGTGTGTGGTAACGGAGCACGATTTTTAATTAATTGATTTTATGTTTCACGATTATTTGCACGTTTTTAATGGCCTAAACTTGACTTTTAGATTTAGTAGCATAATGTTAGAATTGTAACGTACAAAGTAGCTAGCCAGTTGCACGAAAATTTCTTAGCTGAGTATTAGTTTTTGGTATCACGATATGTCACGAGCAGCATATTTTATGTCGTGGGAAAAGAGATCGCTATAATCGATATGTCATAACAGCACTAACAAAGTGTTTTTAAATATTCTTAAGACTCAAGAAAAATACACCCTTAGTTGTCGATCACCAGCTTCTTTAATAGTAGAAGAAAATCGTAAATGTTCTCTTTGGTGGACTGTTTATTTATTTATTTATTGGTTAAGGGGTTAGTTCAGTGGTCAAGCAAGTCTATCTTATATGAAAGAGGACTTTAAAAGAAACAAAATGGTGAAAAAAGCATTAACTCTTTTAATGAATTTAAATTTTGGTATCATTTTTGTAGAAATGACTGAAATCAGACTAGTCATAGCCTCAGATTCCTCAAAGTCTTTATGTATTCTATCATATTTTGTCCTACAATTTTGTGGCTTAAAAACCATGGGATATGTCAAAAAAGTAGTAGAAATACATTTAATAATTGTTAATGTGAGGACAAAGATGCCAACATTCCATAGTAGAATTACTACTACACCAGTCATTTCTACACAGATAAGACAGAGTTTTAAACTTGAATATTTCCTTAACGGAATAAGATTTTTCTTGAATGCTTTCTTCACCATTCTTTTGAAGTCCTTTTTCACATTAGATGGACATGCTTGACCCCTGAACTAATCAGATGGACATGCTTGACCACTGAACTAATCAGATGGACATGCTTGACCACTGAACTAATCAGATGGACATGCTGGACCACTGAACTAATCCGTTAATGAAACTTGGGATGTCTAATAGTGCCAGAGATGTAAATCTATATCAAAATAACATAAAACAACAAATGGCGTATTCTGAGAGAAAGTTAACTAAAAGGTGTAATAGCAAAGAAAAGAGATTGCAATGTTATAAGGCACTCTCAGTCAAAAGGTGAGGTTGTTTTTTTGCTCTGTCAAGGGAATTTTGAAATAACACGGGTTTAAATTTTGTTACTCATATCATTGAGAAATTACTTAAGTATTCATAACAAATAGTTGAGTAATTTGAACATTTGTATCAAAGGTTTTCTTTCAGTAACATAATGTGCACAAGAAGTGCAAAAATATGCCTTCACTTTTTAACTGCAAGCTCCTTTAACAGCAGAAGGCTCTCTTTAGTAGTTTGTTTCTTTGATTATTGATTGATTATGAAACTTGACAGGACGTCTAATTGTGCAAGAAATGTAAATCTATATCAAAATAACTTTAAAAAATGGTGCAATCTGAGAGAAAGTAAACCAAAAGGTGTAATAGTGAAGAAAGAGATTGCAATAATTTAATTTTATCTCCATATTCTTGTAATTATATGATTAGGTTAAGACTGAAATATACATTTTCAAGCTCGATCATTTGGGTCTACACATCCTCTTTAAAGATGTCTCCTCACCTTCCATCTTGTGTCTCCTGTCTTGCAACAATATGAATACCCAATGGCGTACCATCGTTCTCTATTTCAATCTCCATCTGCTTTGAATTTGCAGGCGGCATCACTGCTAATGGGTTGACAGGTCTTGTGGGACTAACCATGCCACCATTGTTCTGAAAAGATAAGTCATGAATATTCATAACATAATTACACCAATTATAAAATTTGCAGGGAGTATAGGTAGGTTTGCATCGCTGGTAGAAACACTTAATGAAAATATCTATAAAAAAATATATTAAAAAACCAAAGGGGAAAATAACATCAACTCCATAGTGGTATGAAATACAAGTTTTACAGTGGTATCTTTACTATAAATTGTCCAGTTGAAGAGTTGTCTTTTCAATTTTTGCTTTCTCATGGGGTAGATGAGGAAGGTCCTACCACTCCCACCAGCCCCCAACCCCCTGTCCAAAAGGTCCGAACATTTTGCCAGAAGGTCCAGACATTTTGCTAGAAGGTCCGCACCTTTTGCCAGAAAATCCGGACCTTTTGGCGGAAGGTCCGGACCTTTTGCCAGAAGGTTCGGACCTTTTGCCAGAAGATATGGACCTTTTGTTAGAAGGTCCCGACATTTTGCCAGAAGGTCGGACATTTTGCTAAAAGGTCCGGACATGTTGCTAAAAGGTCCGGACAATTTGCTAAAAGGGCCAGACATTTTGCTAAAAGATTCGGGCATTTGCAAAATTTTGGAGAAAACATTGCTATCAGCAATTTTTCCAGTTTTATGGCTCCCAAAACAAAAGTCATTGGAACAAAAATGAATAGACATAATCTTTTTCAGGCTTATTGCTAAGAAACTGGCAAGAATCCCAAAAAATTATTTGGGTGAATCTGCTTTGCCAAAATGTAAAATTGAGAATATAACGACCAAAGAGGGTAAACATGAAGGCAAATAACAAGAGAAAAGAGCTATGAAGTAAAATACAACTTAAGGCCGTTACACACCAAACGCAACGAGGTGAGCGATTTTGAATAAAACAAAGGCAAAGAAACAATTTCACCTTTTGTTTACAAAAAGGATTGTCATTGTATGACTATTCATATGATAAATGACAATTGATTGAATGGGCCTTTCTACGTCCATTAAAGCAAAATTCGCATCGCGACAGAAAATCGCGCCCCACTAAAGCAAATTTCTCCAGTTTGAACAAAAAAGCATTTCTAGCATATTTTCCAGTATCATCAAAAGCCTCAATTGTAAACTTCATCGTGTGTAAGCAAAAAGTCAACGCATCTTATATTATTTAAATCCTGTCTCATTATCGAAAAATTGCTCGCCGTGTCTCATTCAATGTGTAATGGCCTTTAGCCCAAAACAGTGCTCTAAGGTTTAAATCAATCCTTGCATACTTAACATCATGCCTTACCATGCCCTATATGCCTTACACGTCTTACATGCATTCATTCTTACCATGCTCTCTGCCCTCTGCTGGGCCTCTGCCCATTTGAACATGCTTGGATGGGCACTTGAAAGTGACCTCCGGGAAGAATCGCGTCCAAACGGTGTAAAGGCACTATCAACATCTTCCTCTTGACCATTCATGTTCTAAAAAGAACAAAATTAGTGTCTCTCTCCGATATTTAAAAATAATGCATTACTATTTCCATTATATAAGACCTGTACAAATCAAATGGTCAAAGCATTTTACTTGACATCCAAAATAACTAACTTAGATACAGTACCTAATTACTACAATCACACAAATATTTTAACTCAGAATGGGACAACCAGGAAACTTAAAAAAAGAAAAAAAAGAATAGCATTACATAATGTTAGCTACATTCCTGTTCATAAACCATCACTTTTGCACACGTTGAAATTATTCACATATTTTGATTTCTCATAACTTACAAGTGCTATTGTGATCATTTAAAAAGAGTCTTTTGCAGAATTGTTCATAATAAGGTCTTAAAATTCTAAATATGGAAAATGGTCAATTTTCAACCGATTTTGCTTTTTTAATAACTTATTGCATATTTTCTTCCAATCAAGTTCAATCCGTTGCTAATTCTCCACATATTTTCAGTCAAGAGAAGGTAAAAACATGTGGTGTTATTTGTACAATGACAGAACATGTCACCACATAGATAAAATCTGATATGAGAAGTTTGCTTTAAAACGAACTCTCAACAACTGTAACAAAACACTTTACAAACAATTTCTTGTGACAAGCACCTAGACCAAAATCAGACAACACAAAAATCTATCAAATTACCTTATTTTTCTGATTAATATCATTGATAACATTCAAGTCAGTAAAATGTCAAAATACATCAAATAACCAGTCATTATTTCCTTCAACAACATCAAACTTGTTTACAATAAACAAGCAGGTTAATAAAGAAACAAAGGCAACACTAAGAAATTCAAAGTGAAATTCCATGCATACATGAGAAACAAGCAAACTGTTAAAGGAATGTTCCAATGATTTCTTTTTTTTCATATATGAAAAGAAAATATATAGAAACAAAGTAGTGAAAAAACTATGTTAATATCTTATTCCGTTTAGAAGTTATAACAATTTAAAGAGTAGAAAAATGTTCTTAAAAATACCTCGTACAGTACATGTCCTTCAGCTTGGTGATGTCATCAAGGCAATTCCAGCACAGTTCTTATGTATTTCTTATAAATCTAATCACTTTTTTTCATTAACGCACAGCATTTTTGGTTCATTATAGAGATAGGGTGGAATATATAATTTACAAGAATACATTTTGTATTTTTCTTGGTGTACATCACATTTTCAATGAAAAAACAAAAATCCAAATCATTTTTAAAGAAATGAAAAAAATCGTTTTGTTGAAATTGTCTCTATGACATCACTGATGTTGCCAGTCACTTTTGTCCAATTTCAAAAGTACTTTAAAATTTCTAAACTTCTAAATGGAATAAGATATTAACTTAGTTTTTTCACCACTTTGTTTCTACAAAATGTTCTCTATCATATAAAAAAATTAAATTTATGGTAATATTCCTTTGTATGCAATCTGTGGTATAGATCTACTAAAAGGTAGAGGAAATATAAGCTAATTGCTGTGCAATCCTATGAAAAAAATCATTACAAATACCAAACTTTCCAGTCAAAATTGGTTTCCAGTCAAAAAACATGAATACTTTAGAGCTTTTTTCTGGATATTAATTTGCACATTTGTATGTATATCTGTTGTTTACAAACTGGTAGAATTTGGTAGAAATCCACTATTTTATCTATTGTGCCCAAATTTTTTAAAGAAGAATACAGTAGCTATTATGACACATGTTTGATCAATCTTAGCCGTATAATTACCCTAATTCAAGATCTTGGTATACATGTAGAAGACATTATCTTATAATTTTTAAAGATTGATATTGGGGGAAGAAGTATACAGAAATACATATGATATGAGCTGTCTTCAAGTTCCCCTATCAGACATGTGAGTGATGATTTATAAAAGTAGCTGAAATAGTTCAATTTTCTAATCAAAATAGCTAAGTATTAGCAATTATGCAGAAAATAGGTGGAATTAGCTTAGAAAATAGCTGCAATCAGCTAAATAGCTGAAGTTTCACATGCTGAAATTGATCAATTTGCTCATCAAAATAGCTAAGTATTGTCAATTATACAGAAAATAGGAGAAATTAGCTTGGAAAATATCTGAAATCAGCTAAATAGCTGAAGTCTCACATGCTGAAATTGATCAATTTTTTCCTCAAGATAGCTTTATATTGTCAATTTTGCAGAAAATAGGTAAATTTAGCCTGGAAAATAGCTGAAATCAGCTAAAAAGCTGAAGTCTTACATGCTGAAATTGATCAATTTACACATCAAAATAGCTAAGTATTGTCAATTTTGCAGCAGAAAATAGCTGAAATCAGGTAAATAGCTGAAGTTTCACATGCCTGCCTTTGTAACTAGGTTTGTTGTTGGTTTCTTTGGTTTGTACACATTCTTTTGTTGCCTCATGCTTTTTTGTTACTATTAAATTCCTACATTTTCTCTGTGCAAAATAGGGGAAATACCTAACTACTAAGATTTATTTTCCATAACTTCCTTTAAAAGCATTCATAAACCTAGATCTTATGTTTCTTTTGCACATGGTGTGTGGAAAACCAAATGCATGTCGTATGTTTACTAATATGCATTTTTTCGAACATAATTTTTTCCTCGTGATACTTAATAAGCATACAATTTTGACATCCTAAAACCAATACCAGCACAGCTCTTTATCCAGGGGTGGTGTAAGCAACAATTGGGGAAAAAATACCATGACTTAAAGCACAAGTACATGTGAATGAAGCACTGCACCCATTTAGTGTAAAATACAGGAGCCTTTGATTCATTTTCACCTTACTTTACTTCATCACAAACAAACAAAACCCTGGAAAAGTTTTTATTGTAAGGTTCAAAAAAATCTTGAATAAGCAAACACCGTGAAGAGTTGCATTTCTGCTAAATGCCCCTCAGATAATGATCATTTTTGCTATATCATATGTTTATTTACGCTAATCAAAATATTTGAAAGATCACTGTTATGAAGGTGAAATTCTTCACTTTTACTGTCAGTCGAGCAAAAGTTCTTGATAATATTTTGTGTAAAAATTGTCTGACAAACTAAAAACTAAGACTTAAGTAAAATAAAAATAAAAACAAAACCTAGAAGGTTCATGTAAAGTTCACAAAGCTTGGATGCAAATACTACTGGTAAATAAATCAGCTTCTAAATCAACTTGATTATGAGTAAAACAGGAGTGTGAGTGAATTGTCACAATTTCATATCAAGATTTGCATCCAATGACACTTTTTAGCCTGTAACTAAACAAACAGTTAGAGGTTTAAACTTGAATAATATCTCCTCGAGTAATTTGATTTCAAAAGCCAGATATCGTGTTAACATGTAGATAAAAAATACAATATTACAATCCAACATTTCTGATTGGTCAAAATATTTTCACAACCACCGACAAGTCATCAATTACCGCCCCGGAAGTGACGTTACAATTATGGATCAGATTTATTGGTGATGGGTCAAGCAAATTTCTTGAGACGAGATTCCTTCTTTAAATACTAACTTCACCATCCAATTAGTGTACTCTTATCATTTAGACACTGGATATGCTTAACCACATGAAACTTACTTTGGAAGGCAAACTGTTGGCATTGGAGTCCAAAGCTGGACCATGTGAGGAAGAATGTACCGTGGACAGCTTGGAGGGGTCAATTGACCCAACGAGGAGTTTGGTTTCTGTAATAAAGGAAGTATAACAATACAATTAAGATTTTTACGAACTACCACCAAATTATTGCATTCATGCTAGACTTAAAGATAAATAGTCGTTTTTTACACATATTTCATTAAATACTCTTTGAATGCTTTGAATATATCAAGAGCACAGAACAGCAACCTGAGCTATATTGTTTCAAAACATCTGTTAAAAATCAAGAAAATACCACACAAATCCATCAAAATTGGTTTGAAAGTGCCAATGTCACGGCACTTCTGAAAAAAGCTACGAAAGTGCCAATGTTATGACACTTCTGAAAAGAGCTATGAAAGTGCCAATGTTATGACACTTCTGAAAAGAGCTATGAAAGTGCCAATGTTACGACACTTCTGAAAAAAGCTATAAAAGTGCCAATGTTATGACACTTCTGAAAAGAGCTAAGAAAGTGCCAATGTTACGGCACTTCTAAAAAAGCTATAAAAGTGCCAATGTTATGACACTTCTGAAAAGAGCTATGAAAGTGCCAATGTTATGACACTTCTGAAAAGAGCTATGAAAGTGCCAATGTTATGACACTTTTAAAAAGAGCTATGAAAGTGCCAATGTTACGGCACTTTTAGAAAGAGCTATGAAAGTGCCAATGTTATGACACTTCTGAAAAGAGCTATGAAAGTGCCAATGTTACGGCACTTCTGAAAAGAGCTATGAAAGTGCCAATGTTATGACACTTCTGAAAAGAGCTATGAAAGTGCCAATGTTATGACACTTTTTAAAAGAGTTATAAAATGCCAATGTTATGGCACTTTTTAAAAGAGTTATGAAAGTGCCAATGTTATGGCATTTTTTAAAAGAGTTATAAAGTGCCAATGTTATGGCACTATTTAAAAGAGTTACGAAAGTGCCAATGTTATGGCACTTTTTAAAAGGGCTATAAAAGTGCCAATGTTATGACACTTCTGAAAAGAGCTATGAAAGTGCTAATGTTATGACACTTCTGAAAAGAGCTATGAAAGTGCTAATGTTATGGCACATTTTAAAAGAGCTATGAAAGTGCCAATACTATGGCTCTTCTGAAAAGAGCTATAAAAAAGCCAATGTTATGACACTTTTTAAAAGAGCTATGAAAGTGCCAACGTTATGGCACTATTTAAAAGAGCTATGAAAGTGCCAATGTTATGGCACTTTTTTTAAAAGCTATGAAAGTGCCAATGTTATGGCATTTTTTAAAAGAGCTATGAAAGTGCCAATGTTATGGCACTTTTCAAAAAAACTATGAAAATGCCAATGTTATGGCACTTTTTAAAAGAGCTATGAATGTGCCAATGTTATGGCACTTTTTAAAAGAGCTATGAAAGTGCCAATGTTATGGCACTTCAAATTATATCACCTCACTCCCCGTGTTGTACCCGCCATTCAAAAGAATCTTATTATTGCTATTGTTAATGTAATTCATTTCTTTAATCACATGGACATAAAATTACTAGGCTGTCACACAACCATTATGGTTTCTTACCTGCTTCGTTGCCAGTGACTAACATATCCATCTCACTCCCCGTGTCGTACTTGCCATTCAGTAGAATCTTATTATTGCTACTGGCTGATGTGATTCATTTATTTAATCACAGGCACATAAATTTACTAAGGTGGTACACTACCATTATGGTTTCTTGTCTGCTTTGTTGCCAGTGACTATTATATCCATCTCATTCCCCATATACCCACCATTCAGGAGAATCTTATTATTGGTGTTGTTGATGTGATTCATTTCTTTAATCACATGTGCATAAATTTACTAGGGTGGTACACTACCATTATGTTTTCTTACCTGCTTCGTTGCCTGTGACTATTATATCCATCTCACTCCCTGTGTCATACCCGCCATTCAGAAGAATCTTATTATTGCTGTTGTTGATGTGATTCATTTCAAATTGGGAGAGGTTGACTGGACTGGCTGTACCAACCGAACTCGTCCCGTCTGAGAGAATATTTGCATTAATTTGAGCTGTTTCTTGTTCCTCAAACAGTGCAGTTAGCTGTAGGGACAACAAACACAAAAAAGTTTTAAAAGGATAAGTTTACTGCCAAAATATGTCCATCTAACTTGACATAGGACAATAAAAGAAACAAAAGTGGTCAAGAAAGTATTAAAAAAATCAAGACTAAAAGCAATGTTCACCAAATCCTACCATGACTAAAAAGCCTTTAGTGTTTTTCCATTTTTTAATTTCCTGAGATTAGTGGCATACAACCATTTAATTTCCTGAGATTAGTGGCATACAACCATTGGGTATGCAGGGAAGGTTAGAGTCCAGATGGCAAATGGGGGGAGGGGAGACAACAAATATTAAGTACTTCAAAATTTTCACTTAAAAAAAACAACAAAAAAACACTATTAGTGACACATATTTCCACAGAAAAGGTTTGGTTTGTTGATGTTTAATGGCACCGCGACAGTCAGAGTCAAATTTGCCAAGAGGGTGTTAATAAATAATTTAATGGTATAAGAGTTAAGGCAGAGAGGAGATGGAGGATTGAGAGAAAGAAATGGGGGAAAATGAGGTGAATTTGGGAGAAAAATCAAGGTGAAAAAAGTGTGTAAGGTTAGGTGTAGAAGAGAAGAGAAAGGAAGATTAGATATGGTAGAATAGGTTGTTCTTGCAGAGGAAGTTGATAATGTTGGAGGAAGGATTGTAATACTGAAAAGGAGGTCTAAATTGGAGATAACCAGCCTTGATCTGTCTATGCTATGATATGTTAAAAGATTAACAAAAAAACTAGTGAAATTACTTTAATTAACCAAATCTGCAGAAATATACTAAAATAGAAAACAAAATGTCAATTTCTTTCACATATATTAACAATTGTTAAAAAAGTGGGGGTGTGACATCAATCCTAATACTCTTGAATAACAAACATCCATCCCTGTAATTCCTGGGGGACAGGGGGAGACACGTCTCCCACTTTCATACAGAGTTAAAAAAAATACATGTTTCGAAAACACTGTTTCGTCTTCTTTTTGAGGAAAAGGCCACATATCCCACCCCTTTTTGAAGAAGAATTACGACCCTGAAAACATCACAATATTTTCTATACAGTTCTGCTGTACTTTCGTTCTTTACAGTACATGACAGATGAGTCTGATCTAACCTTTAATACAAAACCAATATGAATGACAATTACAAAGCTCAAAAGTGGGTATACTGTATGCCAGCATTGTTCATTTAAAGGAATATTCCTATAGATTTTAATTTTTTTATACAGTATGGTAGAGAAAAATGTAAGAAACAAAGGGGTGAAAAAAGTATGTTAATATTCTATTCCGTTTAGAAGTTACAAATTTTGAAGTAGTTTGAATTTGGACAAAAGTGATTGATTGCCAACATCTAAGATGTCATAGAGACAATTTCAACAAAATGTCTTTTGTATTTCTTTAAAAATAATTTGGATTTTTTTTTCTCTTAAAAAATGTGATGTACACCAAGAAAAAAACAACACAATATTTTCTTGTAAATTACAATGAACCAAAAATGCTGTTCGATAATGTAAAAAAAGTGTGATTAAATTGATAAGAAATACATAAGAACTATGCTGGATTTGCCTTGATGACAACACCAAACTGAAGGACATATACTGTGCGAGGTGTTTTTAAGAACATTTTTCTACACATTAATTGTTATAACTCTAAACAGAATAAGATATTAACATAGTTTTTTCACCACTTTGTTTCTATAAATTTTCTCTATCATATATGAAAAAATGAAAATCCATGGGAATATTCCTTTAATTAACACTGTACTATTTGCACAATACTAGGTCATTTGTAAGCTTGAAGAGTGAGTTGTGCAGTTTGTAATTGTCTTCATACACTCCACGTAAAATAATTCTCTGTAATCCTGATACATTATTTTCTCTAAAGAGAATAGGTAGCTTAGTTGGCAGAGTGCACGGCTGAGATGCTGGAGGTCCCGGGTTTAAGCCTCGGTCAGGTTTAACTCCATTTTTTCATAGCTATGCAGACAGATACCCGGGAATATTCCTTTAATTAACACTGTACTATTTGCACAATACTAGGTCATTTGTAAGCTTGAAGAGTGAGTTGTGCAGTTTGTAATTGTCTTCATACACTCCACGTAAAATAATTCTCTGTAATCCTGATACATTATTTTCTCTAAAGAGAATAGGTAGCTCAGTTGGCAGTGCACGGCTGAGATGCTGGAGGTCCCGGGTTTAAGCCTCGGTCAGGTTTAACTCCATTTTTTCATAGCTATGCAGACAGATACCCCAAACATCAAAGCAGAAGCATTTCGTCTGTAGCTTCTACTCCTCATTCCGCTGTTAAAAAAAGTGACAATGGTTGAATGGCGCACACCATCCTTCGGAGGGGACGTTAAGCGGTCGGTCCAGACGGCTGGAGATTCACCCCTGCGTGGTTCTCTAAACACTATTCGAGAAGAGAAGCGTGAAAACACGGTGTCCATTCACTTTCCCTTTCAATAGGTAGCCAGAGAACTAGTCTGTTAGTTGTAGAGTGCATTTGAATAGTTTTAAACTAGAAAATGTGCCATATAAATTCCATATATTATTTTTTACAACAAAGTATAAATGCAGTAGTATAGCTTGTTCAGAGCTCCATCCTGTACCTCTAATCCTCCACCCCCCTCCCCCACCCCCTATACCAACCTGCCCCTTTCACAAACACTCTATATTAAAACAATTGTGAGAATTGCTTTATCTTCTTATCATGCCTTTTACAGATCCCAATATTAAGAGGGTATGGACACACAGTAGTTGTTAGTGATTCCTCTGCAATTCAATTAAAGTGCCCAACAAATCTTCCTGCATGCTCCAATTACCCTGTAAAATGTCCCTTTGGAAATAGGCACCATGTCCCTTTCTGAATCAAAGTAGGCGGCCTATAGTCTGCTCACCTTTACAACCCTTCAGTGTGCCCTGTTTTATGCACTATAGTCACCAATTAAAATGACAATTTGACAAAGCATTCTTTGAAATGCTTCAAAAGCAAATTAACCACTGTTTGAAGGCCAAGGCAATCAAGTCTTTAAGTTTACACTAAGTTAGTGAGCACATAAACCCTGAACCAAAAGGTTTTGTGGTTCCGATGCTTGTTTTATATCCTGATTGATTTGTAAGTTTTGTATCAACTGTCATGTCATTGCATATCATGAAAATATTTGTTGCATGATCTTCAATCATAAGACACACCCACCATGCAGATCAATAAAAAGGTTGACAGCATTAGCATTTGCACAATAACTAACAACATCATAGCCAGTATGATGCAAAATACGGTTGCTCATTCATCCTATTTCAAGAATATTTCAGTAAACCCGCCAACTCATTTCTATTCATGACATCACTACATTAAGATTAGAACATATGAACAAAGCAGAACGCATCTGTGTACCACATACTGTATGGCATAAATCTAATATAACATTCATGTGATATGGTGTTTATATCATTTTGCAATTTACATCATTAAGCCATGCCCACCATGCATATTAATGATATCTGTTGATAACATAGGCAAGTACACAATAACCAACTATATTATAATGCCCAGTATGATGCAAAATGGACATACAGTTGCTCACATCACTTTTTTTTTTCAAAAGTTTCACTTTAAGCGCTGCCCACTTATTAATATGCATGGCATCACTATTAAAAACAATAGGGCACATCTACGGACCATGGGCTATATGTGTACCACATACGACGTGAATCCAGTTCATACATGTAGTTCTTCAGATATCAAGTTTATGATCTTTTTGTTTCAAAAATCATATTAAGCCCTGCCCACTATGCATAATTAATAAAAGTCAACGGTTTTATACCAAGAACATGTACACAATAGCTCACATCATTATTAACCATATGTAAAACAAAACAGACATGTGATTGTTAAAATATGACCACTTCCAGATTTTAACATTAAGCGCCGCTTACTCATTAACCCTTACTCTACCATGCAGCGATATTATCGCCGTTTTGGGTACCCCACCTTTGACTCCGCCACCCAAGTGCATCTAAAAAAAGTGCTGGTAAAGAAAGGGTTAATCAGCCCACGACAAGTGTACCAACTCAAAAATATATGTAGCATAATCCTGGTGGGCAGCCCAGTGGGTCACTGAAGCGGAATGAGCCTGACTCTGCTGCTTGGAAGACAGAGGACCCTTCGATGATCAGCCTGTGCTTAACCCTTACTCTACCACGCAGCAATATTATCACCGTTTTGGGTGCCCCATCTTTGACTCCGCCTCCCAAGCGTGTTTTCAAAAAAGTGGTGGTAGAGTAAGGGTTAATCAGCCTGCGACAAGTGTGCCAACTCAAAAATATATGCAGCATGATCCCAGTGGGCGGCCCAGCGGGTTACTGAAGCAGAACGAGCCCGACTGCTGCTCGGAAGACAGATGACCCTTCGATGATCAGCCTGTGCTTAACCCTTAATCTACCATGCAGTAATATTATCGCCGTTTTGGGTGCCTTATCTTTAACTTCTTTCCCAAGTGTGTTTTCAAAAAGTGCTATTAGAGTATGTTTAATATGTATGACATCACCACTAAAAACAATAGGGCAGATCTATGGACCATCTGTGTACTAAATATGACATGAATCCAGTTTACCATTCTTGAGATAGTGATACCATGTTTACTTTTCAGCAAAATCATATTAGGCCCCGCCCACTATGCATATTAAAGAATGCAATTTTTCACAATGAACATGTATATCAACTAACATCATTATTGTACCAAATATGAAACAAAAGAGACATGCTATTGTTGAAATATGAACATTTCCAGATTTTTACATTAAGCCCCACCTACTCATTAATATGCATGACATCACTACCAAAAACATTAAGGCACATATACGAACCATAGGGTATCTGTGTACCAAATATGACATGAATCCAGTTTACCATTCTTGAGATACTGCGTTTACAAGCTCTTTTAAGCAAAATCATATTAAGCCATGCCCACTATGCATATTAAAATGCAATGTTTTTTTCACAATGAACATGTACACACCAACTAACAGCATAATTGTACTAAATATGAAACAAAACACATGCCATTGTTAAAATATGAACATTTCCAGATTTTTACATGAAGCCCCACCTACACCAAACACAATAGGGCACATATACGGACTATAGGCTATGTGTACCATGACATAAATCTAGTTTACCGTTCTTGAGATACCGTGTTTACAAGCTCCGTTTTCAGCAAAATCATATTAAACCATGCCCACTATGCATACTAAAATGCAATGTTTTTTTTCTTCACAATGAACATGTACACACCAACTAACATCATAATTGTACCAAATATGAAACAAAACAAACATGCGATAGTTAATATATAAGCATTTTCAGATTTTTATATTAAGCCCCGTTTACTCATTAATATGCATAACATCTTCATCAAAAACAATAGGGCACATCTAGGGACCATGGGCTACAGTATCTGTGTACCACATATGACATGAATCTGGTTTACCAAAATTGAGATATCGCATTTACGAGCTGGAGCGTCACAAACACACACCCAAATACATGCACCTATACATACATACACACATGACATCATGACGGCATAGGTTCCTGATGCTATCACATCGGATCGGAACAAAAAAATGGGTATCATATTGTTCCGTTTTACTGTTGAAATTTCAAAAAACACAAACAAAAAACCAAAATTTATAACTCTTAATAGTTTGTGGTACATCAAAAAATAGCATATATGCCTATTATCTAATAAGAATATTTTGTAGTAACATTCAAAGCATGGCTTATGATCAGATCAACTTATTCAATGAAATTAATAAAATCTTAGTAATACAAATTGAAATGAAACTCAAAATCTTTTCAGGTTAACTAAGCTCCACCCAGACTTGGAATTAATTATACAATTTCCCACGGTTATGAAAAAAAGGTGTCAAAAATCAGGAAAAAGGAAAAAATCATAACATAAATCATTTTAATGTAGTAAAAACATTTTTATATGCTTTCCTCTTTTGCAATTAATGTACTTTTCATCGCACAATTACATGGGGATATTTTAGAGCACATATTTACCACATATACTGTTGTCTAGTCAAGAAATCCATAAATACAAAAAATTAACAATCTCTTTTTTTTTTTTTCTGGCCATGAATTGCCAATTTTCCAGCTGTAATAACTGCTGGAACCTACATTTATGCCAGCTCCACTAAGTCCCCATATGCCACTTATTTAATTTATTTTTTAAACTGCTTCATTTTTATGACAACTGATACATTTCTCTTTGAAAAATCATAACAAACAAGATATTTACAAATATACAGACCACAACAACAGAGCTTAAATGGTTTAAAATATACTTAAAACCATAAAAACAGCACATTCCTATCAAAATCAGTTAAAAATTGATCATTTAACTTAGATAGCTAATTAGCATAAATTTCACAACTCAGAATGAGACTATCAGAAAATTGTTCATGTAAACTTAATATTGTTTTTGGTTCTTTCCCCAAATATTTTAGATGGGAGAAGTTGGCTACTGTATGTTTGGTTTGTTGGTGTTTAACGGCACCACAACAGTCAGAGTCAAGTATGGCAAATATGTTACTGTATATTCAACAGAAAACTGAAAATTTATGATGAGACTAAATTTAGCAGTACAATGCAATTTGATTAATTTTTATATTAATTGGGGAAAGGCATATAAAGAATTATATTAATGCACTTGTCAGTTGTATGACTCACCCCTATTACCAGCAATGTCAGTCAAAGGTGAGTCATTGACATATGAAAAAGTGACTCACATGTGCATCAATTGTAGCAAATTGTCAGTCACCAGTGACTCTGGGGTGAGTCAATTTACTTCAGACCCATTGACTTTGTACAGATTCAGACCCATTGACTTTGTACAGAGGTGATTGATTTGGGGTGAGTCATTTCACAAAAAATGTCAGTCACCCAAGTGATTGAGGAGTGCACCGATGTACATGTTTTGTCCACCCACTTTGGTGCAATGACTCACCTTGTTCGGGAGTGTTGGGGTGAGTCACACAATTGACAATGCATAAAGAAGTTAAGCTGTATTCCTGTTCACACATCATTACTTTTGCACATGCTGAACATTTGTACAAACTTTGAATTTAAATGTTCTTCCATTTGAGTAAAAATATATACTTTTCTAGATACCTTTAATTTCTTTTTAAAACGCTTCTTTGTGTGACAACTGATACATTTCTCCTTGAAAAATCATTTAAAAAGAAAAAAAACCAAACAGATATTTAAAGGTGCTGGTAGAGCGTTTATGCTCCAGATAAAACTCTGGAGTGAAAATAAACCTTGGTTTACAATCCTTCACAAAGGTTTGTATAGCATATGTGTTGAAGGTTGGCAATAACCACTGCTATCATAATAATGTGCAATTGTTTTTTTGTTTTTTTTCAATCTAATGTATTGGTGGGGTTGCAATGTCTGAAATAAATAATTTTGGGAAACTATGTGCATCCTGTTCAGATATATGCAGCATGTGGAAAACATGATAAATTCCTTGTCAGCAGGTTAGTCTGCCGCTAGACATGTACAAAACATGCAGGTAGTGAAGTGCTTGGAAAAATTTCTTGATATTCTTAATATTTGAGGAGAAAACATTGATACATTTCTTTAAAACCATGGAGCTGGTTCCATGGTACAACTCTTGTCTGTGGCAGATTCAAATATTTAAGCACTAAGGTAGAGAGTTCTATAATGGCAAAATTATTTTACTATCCCACAGAGTGTCAATACCTGATTATCCAAGATTTCCTTCATATGGACATCTATAATTTTGTTTTAAATTTCCTGATAAAAAATATGAGTACAAAATAATCAGTGGGGCAGGGAGGAGATGATATGCCACCTCACCAGGATAATGGATTTGATGCGGGGGTGGGGATGGGTGGGGAGGGTAGGGGAGGGGTGGGACAGCTTTTATGTATCTAACCCCCAAAAAATATGTCCATCATACAAGCATTTTTCAGGTAGAATTTGTACTAAATCTAAACCTATATGCTTTCTGATGAACAAGAATTACTGTCACATTTATTTCCCAAATGCTGGGGGATATTTCTCCCCTGTCCACTCTCTATGACACTGGGGCTACAATCTGGATTGGTTAAGTCTACTGTATGTCCCAAACTAATCTCTGGAATTTTTTTAAATGACTCAAAAACACAGCTACTAAAATTGCTTGCTTCTTATAGCAGGGATTTGTTATTAGGACAACAACTCCCTGCTTACAGTATGTTTGCACTACCTTTAATCTCATGGCTCAGGTTGATAGCAAATACGGATATTTAGACTGTAATTAACACTGTGGCTTTAGCACCTCATGACAAGGCAGAAACAAATACATAAATAGACGGAGGAAGATTCACACCTTGTCCTATGTTTCTTCAGGTTTCAGTTAATAGCTCCATACTTCAGGCAACTGATCAAATATTTGATGTCAGTGCCCATCTCTGCTACCAAACCACATAGCGGACACTTCAATACAAGTCCAACCATGCACAGCACAAAACTAGTCTCTGTGGCCTAACCAGGAATACGTAAATACAGAATCCTGGTATATATGACAAAAGACATTCCAAATGACATAACACAAATGTTTTGAAGGAAAGGTCATGTGTTAGTTTGGTTTTATTTGTTTCAGAAACCAAATAACAAACAATCAAAACAAAGGTTGTTTATTTTGCCAATGTTAAAGCAATAAATGTTTGAGCCAATATAATGTTCACTCCTGCAGTTCAGAACCAACCTCTCTCTTAGTGGGGAGTTGCCATTAAGATGGCAACCTGAGTTCTGAATCTTTTGTCCCGCAAAGATTCTCATTAGACAGAAAAAATAAATACAATTTGAATGGAATGTGCTGAAATAACATGTCAATAAATTACTTAAAATAAATCAAAGGAAGCATACAAGCAGGGCCAATAATCCAGGTAAAAGGTATGTAAGTGGTCAAGCATCATCATGACCATCTTGTATGATAGAAGGATATCAAGAAATGTGGACATGGGGCACATTGGAGATTTTAGTTAGAGGGGCAAAACATGATTGGGAGAAAAACATGATGGGGGCAAAACATAATTGGGAGAAAAACATGATTGGAGAAAAAACATGATTTGGGGAAAAACATGATTGGGAAAAAAACGTGATGGGGAAAAAAAAGATTGGGGGAAAAAGAGATTGGGGCAAAACATGATGGGGGAAAAACATGATTGGGAGAAAAACATGATTGGGAGAAAAACATGATTGGAGAAAAACACGATTGGGGAAAAAACATGATTGGGGCAAAAGATGATTGGGGGCAAAACATGATTGGGGTAGAACATGATTCAGGAAAAACATGATTGGGAGAAAAACATGATTGGGAAAAAAACATGATTGGGAGAAAAACATGATTGGGGCAAGACATGATTGGGGCAAGACATGATTGGGGGAAAAATATAATTGGGAGAAAAACATGATTGGGAGAAAAACATGATGGGGGAAAATATGATTTGGGGAAAAACATGATTGGGCAAAACATGATGGGGACAAAACATAATTGGGGGGGGGGAAACATGGTTGGGGCAAAACATGATTGGGGAAAAACATGATCGGGGGCAAAACATGATTGGGGGCACAATATGATCTGGGGAAATTATGAACATCTTTTGCATGATACAAAAGTGCACCTGTGGCCCCTGTGACAAGCCGCCCATTGACATGGAACTGTAACAGCTTTGACTCTATAATGAAATCTTGTTCCTATATGGAGGTGTACGAGCATTTAAAAAAAAAAGGCAGAAATTTCAGAATTACATTTTTACACCAGCACTCAGAATTTTTCATTTTTATTAGCCCACTAGCCCAAGGCTACTAGTACAATTTCAAACACTATTAATCCTTACTCTACCACGTGGCGATATTATCGTCGTTTTGGGTGCCGCATCTTTGACCCTGCCTCCCAAGCGCGTTTTCCAATTAATGCTGGTATAGTAAGGGTTAATCAATCCACAACACGTGTGCCAACTCAAAATATATGCAGCATGGTCCCGGTGGGCAACCTACTGGGTCACTGAAGTGGGAACGAGTCTGACTTTGCTGCTCGGAAGACAGAGGACCCATCAATAATCAGCCTGTGCTTAACCCTTACTCTACCGTGCGGCAATATTATCACCATTTTGGGTGCCAATCTTTGACCCCGCCTCCCAAGCGTGTTTTCCAATAATTGCTGGTAGAGTAAAGGGTTAACGCCAGTTGGGCTTGCATTAAAACTCGTATCAGACAAACCCAGTTTACCTTATAAAGGAAAATCACAATTACAAGATTAGGATGAAAATATTTTAGGGTTTGCCCTCCCCCCCCCCCTCCCCAGCACACTTTTGATAACTTCACCTGCATCCATATACCATATGTTACAAACCTCTATGGAAATTCATTTCTTTCTAAAATAGACCAAATTTCATTCCCCTTCATTAGAGCAACTTTCCTTTCTACGGTTTTCAAAATACGTAGCAGATATGGAATTCATCACAACTCCTAAATATCCAAACTAGCCGTCAGTACACAACTAAGTGAATGCCGACTGTAATAAACTATACTACCTGTATACCTGTCAGATTCTACAGAGCTTCATACAGCGTCATTTCATTACTACCAAGAGCATTTTTCAAAATAAACAGTGAATTCTCAGAAAAAGCTGTGCTTTTTAGTTTTCAATGGTATGAAAATATAAAAAGACTAAAGAATACATATGTACTAAAGCTGAATTACAAATGTCAGTCAATAACAAGAACATTGTAAAAATAAACAGTCAATTCTCCCAGAGGAGCTTTTGGCTTTCAATGGTATACACGGAAATGCCAAGATAAAAGGTTACTTCCCGCCTAAGCACATTAATGTACAGTAGCACACTCACAGAATCATCTTCTAACAATTTTTTTATAATTATTAGAATGATGCAAGAAAATGGAGAGATATTCTAAGAGCTGACGAATGAAAAGTGATGACATATTTTTGTTTCAAGTCTCAAGAATATTTGTACACACTTTTTGTGCCTGTGAAGGTACTGAAAACTTTCGATTCGAATGTTCACATGAATCATAACTAATTCTTATGAATACTTTATTTTTCAACGATATGAGTATCAAACATTAAACCTGTACTTCACAAATTCATTGAATCAGCAAATGGACATCAATAATGCTACAGCTCAACCCATAACAATGCAAGAAGAATTGATTGCTTTTATTGATTTTTTTTGTCATATCTGAAATTTGTATGTTTTTTTTTTTTTAAAGTTTTATTTGAAGTCTATTCTATTTTTGGGCAATTATTCATCATGTTAAAAATCCAAGACTTTCAACTTTCCCATATGAGTTGTATTCAGTATGAGTTGTATTGTTTGGGTTTAATGGCACCTTAACAGTCAGGTCATATGTGCCAAACAAGGTTAGTTGTGAATGACTGCAAGATTGGTTCTCAGTGATGACTTGGTTTTGTGGTAGGTGCAATGAGGTTCACTTCATAGCAATGTCTGAAAAATTATGCTTCTAACACAAGCTATGTGACATTCAATGCATGGTGCCATCTTGTCTCGTCCGATAATTGATGTTGGCAAGGTCAATTCCTCAAAAATCCATTGAATTAGCCAAAAACATGGCCTCACAATATTCATGTATTCCGAAAGTTGGGGAACAGGTGACAAATTGGCTATGCCGCTAGAAAGGGTCATAAGAGAATTCTCGATTAAGATATAATGGTGTCTTTCTTGCCACTTCCTGGAAATTTTGAGATAGCATAGATCTAATTTTTGTACTCGTGACAAATAAAATATTCATTCAAAATAATTATGATTGGTTTGACATCAAAGGAATATCAATACCATCACGTGCATGAAAAGTATGTTTAAATATTCTAGAGACTCAAGAATAATATGCACTAACATTTCAGCTGAGTGCTCCTTTCATATCTGTCGAAATGGATTATTTTCCACAAGAAGTTGAATTTAGAATTAAAGGAATATTCCAATGTAATTTTATTTTAATATACTTAACAGAATCTTAAAAGCAAGAGTAACATTTATGAAGTTAAATAAGATATGAAACTCAAGCACATTCTCAATATATACAAAAATATGACTGTTTAACTCTCTTGTTAAGTCTGTACTCTTGTATGGTTGCGAGACATGGAAAGTTAAGGTAGTAGATAATAAAAAGCATTTATGTTCAAATGCTACAGGAGAATTTTGAAGATCAGATGGCCATATGTAATATCTAACAATGAAATACTGAGAATCACTAAATATGACAAAATCAGCACTGACGTAAAAAGAAGAAGGTGGAGGTGGATTGGTCATGTGATGCACATGAGCACTATTAAGCACTGTGTGACAGCTATGACGTGGAAACCAGAGGGGAGAAGGAAAATTGGTCATCCTAGAATGACCTGGAGAAGGACAATCGAGAAGGAGAGGAAAGTGATGGGATGGAGGTCGTGGACAGAAGCCAGACAAGTTGCAAATAACAGTCCAGTGGGGAGAGTGCATTGCAGCCTTATAGGCCAGGAAGCCAGAAGAGACTAGGTGCATTAAGGTAATATTTGATAGAGGACAATAAAAGAAACAGATTGGTGAAAAACCAAATTAATATCTTATTCCTACAATAAGTCATTGAAGTTAAAAGATTGTTCTTGTCTGCGTAGAAGACATTGTTGGTCTGGGTCTAAGTTATTCATTATGTCATCACAGCACTTCTGTACTATTCTTTATGTATTTCTTTGAAAATTAATTTGTATTTGCTAATTGATTAGGAACATTTTTTTTATTTAAAAATGATTAAGAATAGTGTAGACAAAAATTATATAATGTTTTCTAATCTCTTCTTATAACTTATTTTCAAATTATGAAAAATTGGTGATTAATTTTCAAAGAAATACATCAAGTTTAGTACAGGAAGTGTTGCTATGACATCATAATGATGACTTAAGACTCAGTACAAAAGTCATTTTTATGTAGGCAAGACAGACCTTTAAGTTTAATAACTTCTTCTAGGAATGAGATATCAAGATGTTTTTTTTTACCAATCTGTTTCTTAAATTTTCTCTATCAGATACATAAAAATGAAATTCCATGTGAATATTCCTTCAAGAGTGTTGCTTGATGGGAAGCATTTCCATGGACGATCCAAATGATCAACTTAACAGGAACATAACAGAGGGGTGATTCAATAGGTGCAGGAAGTTTATGAGTTGCCTTTAAAAAGTTACATGACTTGCTGATGCCTGAGGAACTCACCTTTTCTCTATCATCTGCTACGTCACTCACAAGATCATCTCCGTCCAAAATACCGCCATCTGATTGGCTC
Source organism: Chiridota heheva (assembly GCA_020152595.1). Lineage (NCBI taxonomy): Eukaryota > Metazoa > Echinodermata > Holothuroidea > Apodida > Chiridotidae > Chiridota > Chiridota heheva. The sequence goes on from JAIGNY010000634.1 coordinate 1,236,457, forward strand.
TGTAAACTGTGAACTTTGACCCAGTAATTTTCACCCTGTTATGAAGAATGAGAAAAATTGAGATTTATTGAACACAGATGTAAACAATTGTTTTAATAATTCCTAAACAACGAACAGCAAGAATTTGAGAAACAATATTCAGACCGTCCATGCTGAAACCAATTTATATATTTGTATTTTATGTCAGCCAATGAGACTATACAACTCTCTCTGAAGGACATTGGTCTATCCAGCCTCCCTGGTCTCACAATCTAACCAGCTCCCTGATCCAACTCACTAACCAAGAATAGCTAAAGTAACATATCCCTGCCCTAACAAACCTGGTACTTAAATGACAGTGTGTTGGGCAAACTAATGAAAACAGAATTTGAGTGTCTTGTTCAAGGACATGTCACTGTACCAGGGACAAAATCAACCTCAGCAACCTTGAAATCTGAGTCCACCAGACATATCTAATGCTACAATCATACAACCGCTGCACTTTCTCACTAATAGCATCATGGTACTAATACAGGCAAATTAGATATCAATGTTCATGAACAAAGTTTTATCACAGGGATTTCAACTTTTCCATAAGAATCAGATATGCTGGAAATACTGTATGTGCTCTTCTTTATGTCTCAGTCATTTAAAATGCTTCTAAAATTCTTTATCACAATTGTTGGCTTTTCAATGCATTTTCTACGAGATAATAGTATACAGTATCAAGACATGTTGGAGTGTTGGTCTGGGAATCATGAATGAAGCAATATCTGTATTATATCGTGATAACTACCGTGTTGTGACAGCATAATAGTATATTGTAATTCTTCTTCTTCCAATAAAGTACAAGCCTCCCATTGGAGTATTGACGTATTGTGAAATACATGTGTTCTTGGTGACAGGTACAAAATTATTTGGCCTGTGGCCTAAGGCTGCTGTGCAATGATGGCCCTTGGGAAAAATTAATTAAGAAGCCTTGCTTTAAATGATTGAAATCAGACCTGTAGTATTAAGATGCCAAGCTCAGATTCCTCATACATTATTGCAGATTTTATTTGAGTAATTTGTGCAAAAAGGAAGAACAAAGATTTCAAAAATCTCCAAAACGAAGAAGTCCAAAATGAAAAATAAAGAATTTTTAAATATTTGTTAATGGCTGGGAAATAATCTTTTTTGGTCAGTTCTTGACCCTATTTACATTTACTCATGTACAGTATAACTTTGACAACATTGGCACAACTTGTCCCTTTTACAAAAGTCTTCCGTTTGATGATTTAAAAATCTTACACACAAAGAACTCCAAAATGAAGAACAAGGATTTCGAAAATCTCCAAAACAAAGAAATTTTGAAAATCTCTAAAACGAAGAACTCCGAAACAAAGAACAAAGATTTTGTGAATAAATTCTGTTAATCGAAAAGTCATTTTTTTGGGGTGGAAAATCTTCAAAACAAAAAAACGAAGTTTATTTAAATATATTCTTATCGCCGAGAAGGCATTTTTTGGGGTCAAAATTCTGCAGGGCCATAATATAACCTTATGTAGCTTCGATCTTCCTTTGGGAGACTGCTGGACCCAATTGTACAGTTGTATGGCCTACGGCCAGCCTCAAACTCCCTTTGGGAAGCTTCTGTGCTCGTTTCAACGGCCTGCACCTCACTGATCTAGAATTGGTCGATCAGCAGGCCAGTCCATCTCCGCCAGTAAAGTCTCCCTCTTCATACTTCTTGAAATCTGCATAAATTATTCAAAAAATCTTTGTTCTTTATTTTCAAGATTTTCGACCCTGCAAAAAAATGACTTCTCGATCAGCAGAATTCATTAAAAAACTCTTTGTTCTTTGTCTTGGAGATTTTCAAATCGCCAAACAGAGGTCTTTTGTGAAAGGAAAAGCTGTGAAAATATTGTCGGAGTTATACTCTACATGAGTAAATGTAAATAGGGTCAAGAACTGACCCAAAAAGATTATTTCCCGGCCATCAGAATTTATTCTTAGATTCTTCATTCTTTGTTTTGGAGATTTCTGAAATCTTCGTTTTTCGTTTTGGATCGATCCTTTATGAAATTTTGTGGCTTGCAATTTTTTTTCTTACTACTATGTTGAACTTTAAAACCCTCAGTGTTGGTTGACGGTAATGCCAACTTTGAAATGGGTTTCATCAGATTATATCCTTTGAATAAAATAGGAGTACAGGAGTAGCAAAGTTGAAAGAGAGGTAAGGTTTAAAACTTTTGCCCTACTTCGTAAGCAAGAAGTTTTCATTAAAGATTGTATATGCAACAGGTATCACTTCACCAGTGATTGGCAGTATGTTTGACGTCTCTGAAATGTCATGTAAACGAAAGGTTGGTAACTCAGGAAGTAGGACAAGTCATGTGAGATGACCTTTCTTCGATCTGCCCTTGGAACAAAAATGGTTTGGTTTGGTTTGTTGATGTTTAACTGCACCGCGACAGTCAGAGTCAAATGTGCCAAGAGGGTGTTAAATACTAAGGTGCTTGAGTTAGGACAGAGAGGAAAGAGAGGTGGGATAGAGGGAAGGAGGGAGAGAAGGTGGATAAGGAAAAGAAGTTAGGGTAATAAAAGGAAGGTGACTAAGGTATTGCTGAGAAAGGAAGGAAAGGGAGGTTTAGATCAGGTGGAGTAAATTGCTGTTGCGGAGAAAGGTGATGGAAGGAGATTCTTCTTGAAATATACATGTATATGGCTTGATATAGGTATCCATAATGTAGGGCAAGGTCTTCTGCTATTTTCAGTCCAATTTATACCATTTTCACCATTGTTAAGCATGGGGCTTTTGCTGAATTTTTGCCCCTATGGGTTTATTTTTATTTCAATATGGTCATTTTACTTTTTACTCAGGTACATTTGGGAGCCCCATTAAGACTGGGGTCATGGGGCGACTTCCCCATCTCTTCTCGACAGCATTGCCAAAATGTAGAAGGGTATTATTCCTGGAGGTGTGACCAAGTTAGCAAAGTCTGAATTTTCTTGTGTTTGGGTACAACCTATGACACTCAGATTACAATTCTCAATAAGAATGAACTTCAAAATCAATCAAACGGACCTGGAACACTTATAGCCCACTTATAGACACTAGTATTTCTACCAGCCATGAGTGGGTGGGAGTCCCTTGCTTTGAGAAATTAACAAAGTCCAAACAGCTTCAAACAGGAAGATAAGATAAGATAAGATCAATTCATTTCGTCCACAACAAAATATGGAAATTTGTCGCCCTGTAGCAAAACGTACAAAGATATTTAAAAAGAAATATAAATATCAAACTTATAAATATAAAAGATACATAAAAGTTATATATATAAAATTAAATCAAAAATCAAAAAACCCAGTAAATTAGTCAAAATAACAATTTCGGTAAATAATAGTAAATGGTAAAATACAATAACGCCCAAGATGTAAATATACATATATATATATAGGCCCAAATACATACACATCTATACACATACATACACACACTTATGCACACACATATATACACACATATATATATATATATATATATATATATATACATACATACGCATACACACATACATATATACACATACATATACATATATAAATGAATATAAAAATTTGACTTAAAATATAAAAACACAAACTATTGGACTGCTTTCAAGTTGAACAGGGAAATAGAGTTGGGTACAATAAAAACCTGATAGTCCCTGCTTAAATGAAGGCTTTCATGTAGTAGTAATTTTTCTTACTCGTCGCAATCTACACTTATTGCAACAATGTTTGTTTCTCTGATCTCTTGCAGCAACAGCACATCGATTTAAACAGTTTGTTTGTTGAGGTTTAACAGCACTGCGACAGTCAGAGTCAAATGACAAGAGGGTATTAGAAAATCATGGCACTAGAATAAAAAGAAGTAAAATATCAATTTGATAGAGGGGTAGGGAGGGTAGAAAGAAGGAGAAGGGATAGGTAAGGGTAAACTAGAACTGTCGGAAGGACAATATGCTCGACTATTTATAACTAGTATAGGGAATGGGCTTATAGAGGGAAGCATATACAGAAATAGGGTAGCAGGGGCAGATGATTTCAAATTACTTAAGCTTTGAAAGATTCACTTATATTTTCATTTGCACTACAAGCTTCAAAATATCTTTGAATTTCCAAGATATTTTAAGACAAACTAGAACTGTTGGAAGGACAGTATGCTCCACTATTCAAAGCTAGTATAGAGAATGGGCTTATAGGGGAAAGTATATACAGAAATAGGGTAGCAGGGGCAGATAATTTCAAATTACTTGAAGTTTGAAAGATGCACTTACATTTTTAATTGCACTACAAGCTTCAAAGTATCTTTGAGTTTCCCAGATATTTTAAGACAAAAAAAGCACAAGGCTACCTCACCCAGTAACTCAGAAGACATGTCAAAGCTAGCAGTCTTTATAACTACAACAGCTCTTTTAGTTCTATGAATTTAATAACAAAGACAGGAGAGGCCCTGACTTGCCAATGTCAATGAAAGAATGCCATTCAATCCCCTTTCCACCCTGTACCCTCCCCCAGCCTCTACACATTCCCAGAACTAAATCCTGGATTGTAAAACAACTTCCAATTTAAAAAAATATGTATGTCAAGCAAAGTCAAGCAGCATGAAAAACGTACATTAATATCAAGCAAAATTATCCGAACAATTTTGCTTAACGTATGACTAACTAGACATTGGAAACGATACAAATCCTCACCACTAATAATGAATATTCCAGACTGTCCCACATTCCATCCCAACCTGTCCCAAATGTCATCCTACACTGTACATCTATACTCCATGCAATCACACCTGAAAACCAGATACTGTATGTCATTCCACCACTTGCATGACCCACATGCCATAACAACTGAAATCCAGATGACATCCCACCACATGCCATCCCCCCGTCCCACATGTCGACCCACCCTGTTCACATGCCAACCCACCCTGTTCCACATGCCAACCCACCCTGTTCCACATGCCAACCCTCTTGTTTCACATGCCAACTCACCCTGTTCTACATGCCAATAAACACTGTCTAACATGCCAATAAACACTGTCTAACATGCCAATACATCCTGACCAACATCCCACCGCACCATACAATTCCACCATGTCCCACATGACCTCACCCTAATTCCTTCAGCTACTTTATTATCATGACATCTTCTACCCCACATTCTGCTTATTGTTTATGTTTCCCAAAACAATAATTTAATATTCTTTAGAAGGAGGCTACTTTTATTTGCTTATCTATTATTGGCAAGACAAACGTTTTGATGCAATTCATGTCAGGAATATCAATATCATAACAAAACTAGAAATGTGAAGTAAGTAAGTCATAAGCCATATACTTTTGTTCAAACATATTGCAGCAAATGCACACTATACCTCACCATTGAGTGGGAACAATGCTTTTCACATATACTGTATGATCATAAGTTTAAGCAAAAGCATCATACCCACTTTAATTCAAGAGATACCACATATACAAATATTTTCATTGCTAAGCAAATAGGCTAACTATTATGCACACACAATCCACCAACCATGCTTAACTGAACAGTACCAATGCCCTCAACCACTGAACCAAATAGCAAGTTATTATCTCAGGTTAAATATTTTGTATGCAAGTCTATTGTTATGCAAATAACCTACTTAATATGCACACTACACCTCACCATTGAGTGTAAACAATGCTCTTCACATATATGATCATTGTGTAAACAAAATCCCCACTCCCACTTTAATTTAAGAGATATCATAGATACAAATAATGTCATTGTTATGCAAATAAGCCAATTAGTATGCACACACACACAACCCAAATCATGCTCATTTGAACAGTACCTATGTCCTCTACCTCTGTAATAAGTACCAAGTTATTATTTATCAAAGGTTAAATATTTTATGCAAAAGTCTTTTGTTATGCAAATAACCTAATTAATATGCACATTATACCTCACCATTAAGCGTAGACAATGGTCTTCACATATATGATCATTTGTGTAAAATCCCCACTCTCACTTTAATTTCAAGAGATATCATAGATACAAATATTTCCATTGTTATGCAAATAAGCTAATTAGTATGCATATACACACAACCCCCCAATAATGCTCATTTGGACTGTACCCATGTCCTCTACCCCTATGCCAAGTCACATGATTGTAAACCATTCATAACTTATGAAAATTGAACCAACAACTTGAACCAAAACTTTAACCTGACAAATATTTTCATTGTTATGCAAATAAGCAAATTAGTAGGCACACACAACCCCCAATCATGCTCATTTGAACAGTACCCATGTCCTCTACCCCTATGCCAAGTCACACGGATGTATACTATTCATAAGTTATGAAAACTTTAACAAAAACTTTAACCAAAAGCTTTAACCTGACAAATATTTTCATTGTTATACAAATAAACTAATTATTATGCACACACAACCCAGCAATCATGCTCATTTGATCAGTACTCATGTCCTCTATCCCTATGCCATGTCACATGAATGTACACCATTCATAAGTTAAGTTATGAAAACTTTCTTTACCATACGCCGACGGCGAGAGTAGTAGAATAGCTCTACTATTCTTCGAATAGTCGAGCTAGAAAAAGCTTAAGGTTACCTTACCCAGTAACTCAGACAACATGTAAAACCTAGCAGTCTTTATAACTACAACACCTCTTTCAGTTGTATCAATTGAATAACAAAGAAAGGAGACACCCTGACTTGCCAATGTCAATGAAAGAATGCCATTCAACCACCTTTCCAACCTGTACTCCCCCATTCTTTCTCCCTCAGCCCATACACATTCCCAAAACTACATCCTGGATTGTAATACAACTAGATATTCAGCCCCGCCTACTAGGCATATTAATAAAAGTCAACATCTTTACACAATAAACATGTACACTCACTAGCTAATATTGTAATTGTACTACATAGGAAACAATACAGACATGCTATTATTAAAATATGGGCATTTCCAGATTCTTACGTTAAGTCATTCCTACTCATTAGTTAGTATGAATGACATCACCACCAAAAATAATAGGGCAAATCTACAGATCATGGGCTATCTGTGTACCAAATATGACATGAATCCAGCTTTAACCATTCTTGAGATATCATGTTTACAAGCTCTTTTCAGCAAAATCGTATTAAACCATGCCCACTATACATATTAATGAAATCTTACATTTTTACACAATAAACATGTACACACCAGCTAACATCATAATTGTACCAAATATGAAACAAAACAGAAAAGCGAATATGCGATTGTTGAAATATAAGCATTTCCAGATTTTTACATTAAGTCCCGCCTACTCATTAATATGCATAACATCACCATCAAAAAAACAATAGGGCGCATCTATGGACCATGAGCTATCTGTGTACCTCAAATAACATCAATCCAGTGTACCGTTCTTAAGATATCGCATTTATCGAGCTTGCCATCACAAACACACACATACATACACACATACACATGCCATTATGACAACATAGGGTCCTGATATCTATCGCATCGGAACCTAAAAGGTATTAATATGATTTTTACACCAATTGTTTCTTTCATCGCCCTCTATCATATATATGAAAATGAAAATGTACGGAATATTCCTTTAAAGAATTCTGAGAGAGATGACGGGGAAGAAAAGAGATCTAACATTGGAATATAATGAATGGGCAGATTAAGACTGATTAATCCAAAATTCAGTATTGCAGGTGAGGCAGAAAGGTTTGGGGGAGCCTGATAAGAGTGGGTGAGAAAGGAATGGCCTAGATGAATATGGGTGATGACAACATCTTCTCTACGGTAGTGACTGTGTAAAGGGGGAGTTGACTCAGACTTTGGGGTTGATGGAGTGAAGTTTGTAACTAGTCTCAAGATTCCAGGAGTTTTGGCAAGTTATCTTCAGGTAATTTAAAATGTTGAGGCATAAAACAGAGTGCGGAATAGGGATAGAGGCAATTTGTTTGGACAAGGCGTTGTTAGCTGCTCTGCCTGCCCTTTCATATACAAACAGAGAAAGAAAAATACCTACCAAAATCTTCAATGTAAAGAAAGTGATAATCTTATAAATTTCAGTTTGTTAAACTCCTCTAGACAACATTAAAGTTTTTATTGTTTATTTCATGCTTTAAATTATTGAAACTCCTAACAGTTTACTGTAAACTCACAGCAAGAAGGACAACATGCCAGCTAGAAAAGATATATTTTCTTTGGTAGTTTGGTACATCAGACAATTCAAAATGTGCCAAACTGAAAAGAACTGTCCTCATGAGGAAATTTATAACAAGGAGCTGTCATTGCATTTATCTTCATCCAATGTGCTTGACAAGAACATGTATCATGTAATCACTTTATGTAAACATATTCTTGAGTGTGATTTTCTCACAAATTGAGCATTTTTATTCACTTCAATGTTACAGTAAGTAATTGAAGTTGATGGGTGTGAGGTATTACTGTAGTCAAGCTGTAGAACAGCAGTTACAATTCCTTTATTACTATGAGCAAGAGTAAGCAATGTGTATTGTTTGTGAAAACTTTGGATGTACTGTATAAATCAGTGTAAGAATGCTGTAATCAGTAATTACCATAAAACGCTAGGAAAATCTTAGCCCTCTGGTAAAAATCAAACTTGGGACTCCTAATCCCTTCCCCAATGACAGCAACAATCCTGGCATTGGTTACTTCAAAGAGCAATTTAAAGATCTTAGTCCTTCACTCTTTCTTTCCTATTTTCTAAATATCTTCTGAATAATCACCAAAATCACACAATTAAAGCCACAGTTCTTGTTCCGGCAGGTTTAACATTTGGTTTGGTGTGGTTTGTTGAGGTGCAGTATAATGGCACAATGACAGGTTTTACCAAAGGAAGACATTTTTAACTGTGATTAATAACAAACTATGTTAAAGGATAAGTTCAGTGGTCAAGCATGTTCATCTTATATGAAAGAGGAAGAAAGCGTCCAAAAATCTTATTCCGTTAAGGATATTTTTAAGTTTAAAGTTTGGTATCATTTCTGTAGAAACGACTGAAATCAGACTAGTTGTGATGTCACAGCCTCAGATTCCTCAGTCTTAATGTACTTTAAAGAAAGTTCATTTAGTTTTTCACTATTTAAATTATTTTTCTCAAACTTTCTTCAGGTGGTATATTATAAATACCCTTTCTAGATTCAGTTTTACTACTTTCCTGACATATCCCATGGTTTTTATGCCACAAAATCGCAGGACAAAATATGATAGAATACATAAAGACTTTGAGGAATCTGAGGCTGTGACATCACAACTAGTTTGATTTCAGTCGTTTCTACACAAATAATACCAAAATTTAAACTTAGATATCTTCTTGACGGAATAAGATTTTTTAATGCTTTCTTCACTATTTTGTTTCTTTTGAAGTCCTCTGTCATATAAGATAAGACTTGCTTGACCACTGAACTAATCTTAAAGCCAACCTTCCAGCAGGCGGGCACCAACCACAGGAAGAAATGTTTAACTGTGATTAATGACAAACTATGTTAAAGGTGGAACCTAGACCCATACAGTATGTGAGGTCATCTTTTTGGTAAATTTGTAAAATATTCATTGACCTGCTTTTTGCCTCCCAAACTGTAAAATGGTGTTTATGAATCTCTGATAAGTACTCAGCATGAATATTTATTTGATAGAAGTTTTGTAGCTCTCCACATGGGTCAAAAAACTATGATGAATATTTGTGAATCTCTTGAAAACTGCATCACTTTCATACTAGTGCTCCTTTAACCAATGAAACTAATATTTATAGAAGAATTATTTTGCTTTGATCTTGTAACCTGGCAGAAACTGAAAGAGAAGAACCACTTCTCTGGGAACCAGACCCCACTCAGAATGAGAGGTAATGACACAGTACTTCTGTCAACATTTGACCTAAACAAATTATCAGTCACTCTTAGCCCCAACCCACTCAAATATGTAAACATGCAATTAAAGATGTCACAATAGTTTTGTAAAGCAGGTCAAATTGACTAAATTATGATGATGAAAACTAGTACTGTCACGATGTGACTGTATTACGTATGGATTATCGTGGAGAAAAATATCACGATATATTGGTATATTGCATCACATGTACATGTTTGGTAATTCAGCCAACGTGACCATGAATCATCAAAGTGAGGGGCATGTTCTGGGCCAATTTTCTCTTCTTTTTGGGAACTTATATCAGAGCGTGCCAGTGTAGGGTGACAGAGTACAATTTTTAATTAGTTCTTGTTTTTGTTTTTTTGTTTCACGATATTTTTGCATGATTTTAAAGTTTATTCAGAAATGATCATGGCCTAAACTTGACTTTTAGATTTACTACCGTAACGTTAGTACCATAACATACGAAGTAGCCTAGCCTAGATGCACAAAAATTTCTTAGTTCTGTATTAGTTTTTGGTATCACAATAAGTGTTAAGAGGTATATTTCATGTCGTGGGAAAAGAGATATCGCAATAATCGACATATCATGACAGCACTAGACAAAACAGGGCAGTGGCGGTATGGAACATTCATCCTGAAGAATGTCATATAAGAAGACATACAGAAAAGGATTTTTGGTATCATTTTTTGGTATCATAAAGAATTATAATGCAGATATTTCCATTATCATAATGACCAGTAAAACTTTGTGGTTTATGGCCACCCAGGATAAAATTCCAGTTGGGATTTTGAACTGGTCTATTTTATTTCCAACTGGTCTATGCTATTTCCAACTAATGTATGCTATTCCTGATTGGTGTATGCTATTTCCAACTGGTGTATGGTATTCTCAACTGGTCTGAACTTGGAAAACCAATTGAAAATATTAATACCAATTGGGATCTTACCATTTCCAATTGGTCTATCCAATCCCAACTGGGATTTGGCTGAAATTCCCTCTGGAAAAATTCCCAATTGAGACCAATTAGAAAAATCCAAACTGGAATTTTCTACATGGGCAGCTACAATTAAGCTGTCTGACTTAGATGATTGACAGCTTTTTCAACCAATCACCGCATGAATTTGCCTAGCAATAAAATCTGCGTAACTGAGTGGGGCAAACATCCTACACAGTACTGGTGCAGTGCAACTAGCTACCTGTGCGCACTCATGTAGTCAATGCAATTTACTGTACAAAACAAATTTCTGCACACACAGACTGAGTGACAGCAAAATGGTGAACAAAAATTGTGCTTACGGGCCCACTGCGGACTTTGTAGATCTGATTGCTGTTACCCAGAACAGTTAGCAAACTGAATTTTGTTTGTCCCTTTTGCTAAAAACTCTAAAGATCCGGAGAAGTAAATGGACCAAAGCTTACGGTAGGCCTCGCGAATATCTAAAATGCCAATGTATTGGTAATGCACGATTGAGGAATTGAGTATTGTTTGCCCCCACCTAGTTACTGCGTTGCTATGGTAGGTGTGGCTTATTTCGTTAACACAGAAACGTTAATTGTTTTCTTCTTCTGTTTTGCTTCCTTTTAATAAAGAACAAATTCCAGCATGAGTAGCAGTCTTTAAATCTTAAAAATAGCATGAATATGCAATTCATTTAAGGAAAAAAAATCCTTTGACAAGAAATAAAAGATCCGCTGAGAATTTGTAGACTATTGTTCCACTTTATAGATACAGCAACCTGTCCCCTGACACTTTAAAACAAATATTAGGCTACAGGGCCATAATTCTCATTTGGAAAGTGGGGAAGGGGGAGGGGGACATGGCCTCTTCTCCAAGAGGGGGACATGTCTCCCTGTCCTTCCAGGAAATACGTCCCTAATAGGCTATAAGCTATCAAATATTGTAAACCTACAGGACATGTACAAGAAGTACAGTAACAACATGTAAAACTTATTTCCCGCATGTACTATATATAAAATATGATAGAAAAGTATGAGAATCACAATAAGTATTCGAATAAGAACTTTATATCTCAGTTATCTTAATTCTAATACTTCATTTGACTGATATCAGAATTACAATAAATCCAACACCAAGTACTGTAACATAGGCATTAATCCACAATTGGCAGTAGTAGTCATTTGAATAGCTCAAATCTTCATATTTACCTGAAAAATAATCATAAACTTGTACGAATTATAAGTACACAAAAGTTTTGAGAACTGCCACTGCACACTGGAAACCAGGTTGTATTTATAAACAATGATTATATAAGTATTCGAAAGTAGGAGAACTTGTTAAAATACACTTCTTTTTTAAATATCTACTCACAGTTATGTCTACACACAACTTTCTATATCAAAACAACTGCAAATTATACAATATGAACCTATTTAACAGGTAAATATACACTACTTACCAACTGTCTCATACACAAAGCCACTATACACTCCAAAACACGTTCCAAACTTCCTTAGTTATATTTTAGATACAAGCAAAATTCATTTTCTCCTTTTCTCCCCCAAAAAGCAACGTCACTAAACTTTGCAGAACTCTGCAATAGCCAAAATGTAACCTAATGAGAGTGATTACTGCAGTGCTATCTTAACACAAATTCTCAAGTACCTACACAAGCCAAAAATCTGGAGTTCTGAAAATCAAAATATAATCTGAAATATTCAATGTTGTTATTAAGACTTCTGACCCCTTCAGTTGAAACCGTAGCTGCTCCATACAGCAGCTTTCAGTATCTGCTGACAGAAGTTCAGATTGAATCAGTTTTGTCATGCATTGTGGCTGGAGGGGAATTAAAATCATACTGGGAATGTTTTCCGAGAAGAAAGAAATCAATTATTTACTACACCTTGCATAAGAAGATATGGAAAGTGTAAATAGCCAACCAATGACTGTTTTCATGGTATCTGAGTTGAGGAGGGATTGATGGAGGATTTTACTGTAAGTTTAGGACGAATCATCTATTATGATTTATGGGATAAAGATATTAAAGGAACATTCCCATGTTTTTTCGTAACCTTTCATAAAAGAAAATTTTTGGAAACAATTTAGTACAAAAATCATGTTGATATGTTATTACTACAAGGAGATACTTAACTTTTAAGATTCACGAAAAATGCCAATAATCAAATACAGTAGGACAACGCTCAGTATGACATCACAGCAACACATTCTCCCACAAAGTTGATGTGTTTCATTAAAATCTATCATCTTTTTTTATTAGTAAAACCTGCTAGAAAAATAAATTGATGAAAGTTAGGTATTCTTACCATTGCCAAATATACCCAACTTTTGACTCTATAAGTATGATCTTTCAAATATAATAATAATAATAATAAAAAAACCCATGGGAATATTCCTTTAACACAGCCCATAATCTTCACCAATTAATAACAACAGCATATAACTCACAAGAATAAATTTGAAAGACTTAACAAGCTACAGCTAGTTTAATGGGGTTGATATCAAAAATCACCTTACTTTTAATTTTTCATGTATTTCTTTGAAAATAATAATTGCTCTTTTTCAATTAGTGGAAATATTTTTGCTTAATTATGGAGATGGGGTATAACATGCACTTTACACGAACATGCTTTGCCCATGTGCTACCTGATACACAAGTATGGCATCGCACCATAAACTACACTGGTAACTTTTCAACACACTTATGGATGATTTGCCATAGGGGCAAGGGGATGCACCCCCCCCCCTTCAAGGATGCACCCGCACCCCAAGATTTGACAGATAAAAAATACACAAAAATAAAAATACACACATGCTTGAATTATATGTATAATTAAAAGGATGTTCATTTTTGTGCCCCCAAACATATTTTTCCCATCTGACTAAAATCTTGTATAGCCGCCTATGAACACGCCTTTGATGTCTTTGATACATAATGACATAAAATGGGAAAAGGTATCAACATGTCTTTTTTTCACCCATTTGTTAGTGTTCTATCACTTATTAAAATGACATTCATGGGAATATTCCTATCAGCATGATTTAAAAAAAAATGAATTTGAGCATATTACCTAAAGTCAAATGACATTAAATGGTCTACCTATTTTGCAGACTGCAGAATGGAATATTCGACACCAAAACATTTACTGCATAGCTTAGTAGCCACTTATTCTTAGCCTGAGGCAAGGACAGTGGATCCATCGCACTCAGTGGCAATAAAGCTTTCCGCGATTAAAAGATTAAAGGCCAGTGCAATCAAACTTTCTGCCCATCTGCACTGGCATACACTACTGGTCTTGGACTGAAATGTTGACGCAATTTTAGACCCATTTTAATTTTCACCAAAACAGCTTTGTAGTCTGCAAATTCCAGTCTGCAGTTTGCAAATTAGTAAGACCTACATTAAATCACTTAATTATTGAGGGTACAGAGAAACAAATGAGTTTTCATGGTATCTGAGACGTTGAAGAGTAGATTGCTGTGGATTTGATTGTGAGTTTAGGAAATGACTCATCAATTAATTATGACTTCAGGGATAAAGAATCAACTGAAAATACTTTTTTTTTTTTTTTTTTTATAAGTAATGGTTGTTTGGAGGGGATTGATTTTGTGCAATTCCTCACTTTTAAGCAAAATTTCAGAGGAAAAAAAAAGGATAAATTTGAACACTGTATCTGCACTAAAATTACATTACAAACCTCTTCTATTATGAGTATTAAGGCAGTAAAAACATGTTTTATTTCCAAATCTAAAGAGTACAGTATGTACACTTATATAACAAGAAGAATCTTTGGACTTCACAGTCATAGCTGACGCTGTCGCTGCTAAACCACCACAAAAATGTAACCCAGGCGCATTTTGTTCCGTGACAGACAGAGCCCATGAGTCTTTTAATTAAGAAAAAAGCATATTCAGGTTCATAGTTTTGGCTGTTCAGAGTTTTCGGGTTTTCAATGTATGAAATCCTATTGCATCCTCTATAATATAACCTGGTCTTCATTTGACATGAGAATCATTCCGTAGCCAATCACAGCGTGTTTCCCAGGAAGCTCAATTGGCGATGTGTGACATGCCTGATAAAATGCTTGCACTTGGTCAAGAAAGACATTAAAGGGACCATACATAACATGGACTTCTTTTTTTTCACAATATTTCAAAACTCGAATTTGAATTAGCAATTTCCTGTGTCCACAGCATACATTTTTTTGCCCTTGCATCGGCAAAAAAACAAGCGTTCTTTTAGAGCTTGCTTGTATGTGTTGTTGCTACAAACGTACACAATATGATTGAAAATGCCGCCCACAATAACAAGCCAAGCAATAAAAAATGACACCGGTTGAGATTGCTTCCAGTCTAATATGTTTGCCGCAAATTGCTCAAACGAGTACGGAAGCCTCACGAGCCAAGTTTCTACAAGCGTCAAAGTGTTATTACAAATGCTTTGTTCAATAACTTTTCTTCAGTCAAATGGGTGGCTAAATTCTTCTGTCGGAATAACTTTTGTTTACGAATTCTGAGCAAAACTTGAAATGTTATGAATAGGTTAGTGATTCCAAAGATAACTGCAAGAAAATTTATCAATACAACAATAATGAGGTCGGCTTTATCTGTAACACTGCTACGTACTCTGCAAAAAAAGTTTTTGTAACTGTAGTAAATTTCATCTTGACCCACCATTATCCGCATCACTCGTATCAATATAACACAAATCCATGTTGATAAAATAATTGCGATGGTACGCCTGGTAGAAATCAGCTTGCTGGCGAGAAAAGGGTGTACAACAGCAATATACCGTTCAAGATTGATGTAAAACAAATTGATTGTAGAAATGTTGAATAACACTGGAAATAGATGGCGATAATGCCACAAACTACTCCACTCAGTTTATCGGATCCGAATTCATGTCCGACCACCGTGAAACAACCGATACATGCAAAACCAAAGTCGCACATAGCGAGCGACAACAGGAGACAACCATGCGAGTTGTGAAGAGAATGGTTAAGAACTATTACAAAAACGGTTAAAATGTTGGAGATAAATGAGACACTGCTAATAACATACATGATAATCAAGTATATCAGACAGTGGTCACCAAGACATGCAAAGTGTTTTTCTGTTTCATTTTCAGACGAAACGTTGACAAGAACTGAGGCAAGATGTTCATCCATAATAGCGAACATGCAACTTTTACAATATGCTCTGTTAATAAAAATAAAGTATCTGTCCGGCTCAAACCTGGTACATCCAGAATGATCAATTATACCAAATTAACACCCAACTGTTTAATGAAATGTTCCAACAGGTAAAACATAAGTATTTGTGAATCAGAATACCAGAGACAAAAAAATCATTTTGCCTGACAAAAGTTAAATGTCAACTGAATCTGATTTTCTGTTACAAAGCCTTATGTACACTAGCCTGACCCTGCAAGTTCTTGGGCATCTTCATTAAGAAGTCAAATAAACATTTAATTCAAACCTTAATTACATAACATGTTTACTGAACTCTCATTTTTGCACCAGCATCTTTTCAAGGAGGCAAGGAATGCCAAGGATCAATAATGATTAAATCATTGCAATTAGGGAACACGCACCAATCATTGCAATTAGGGAACACGCACCAATCATTGCAATTAGGGAACACGCACCAAGGTTGCTAATAATCAGCAAAAACTTCAAGGACAAGATTTTACTTTCTTTGAGTATAAATATCTACTTCATGAAGGTTGATGAATTACTGTATAATAATCAGCGCTGTCAAGATATGGCTATATCGATTATCGTGGAAAAAAGTATCGCGATATATTGGTATATCACGATATTTTCCAAGAACACAACACAAATTGTTAATATCAGTGCTTCTTCTATACTTAGGCACATGAATGATGGACACAAGAAACAATGATTTCCATCTAGCAGATGACATGATCCTGTGACTATTACATTCTAGATTTCATCATGCATCACATGCACATGTTTGGTAATTCAGCCAATATAAATCTTCGAAGTGAGAGGCATCTTCAGGGCCACAATTTTTCGCTCTTTTTGCCAACTTACATCGGAGGATGCCAGTGTGTGGTGAAGGAGCACGATTTCTAATTATGTTTTATTTTTATTTATATATTTTACAATATTTTTGCCCAATTTTAAAGTTGATTTAGAAACCATCATGGCCTAAAACTTGCATTTTAGATTTACCACGGTAACGTTAGTATCGTAGGTACGAAGTAGCCTAGCCTAGTCGCGTCAGAACTTCTTAGTTCTGTATTAAGTTTTTAATATTGCGATATGTATTAAGAGGCCTATTTCATGTCAAGGGAAAAGAGATCGCGATAATCGACATATCATTACAGTACTAATAAAAATCGTATAAAAGAGGGTTTAGAGAATATATGGCAGAAGGGGACACAACTGGAATAAACTATAGACTTTACTATGAATGCATGATCTACTGTACAAACCCATGGCTGGATCCAGCAAGGGGGAAGGTCACTGACCAAAAGGGGCATTTATAAGGCATCAAGGGCACTTTGAAGGCATTTGAATTGTAAATAAGGAGTCATCAATACATTAAGTACATGTAATGCCCCTGCATCATTTTATATTGAAGAACTGTAATCAGCACGACAAGAAGACAACATACAGTAGTTCTCAAAAGTATGTCTTTGAGAAGGGGGAGGGTGGGGTTAATGAGAGGCAGGGTAGTGGCAATGAGGGGCAAGTAGATGCAATGAAGGCAATGAGGGGAAAGGTGTAAGTAATGAGGAGCAGGGTGAAGGCAATGAGGGGCAGGGTGGAGGAAATGAGGGGAAAGGGCAATAATGGGGCAGGGTTGAGGCAATGAAAACAATGATGGGCAATG
This sequence comes from Chiridota heheva, assembly GCA_020152595.1. Taxonomy (NCBI): domain Eukaryota; kingdom Metazoa; phylum Echinodermata; class Holothuroidea; order Apodida; family Chiridotidae; genus Chiridota; species Chiridota heheva. The sequence goes on from JAIGNY010000634.1 coordinate 1,254,210, forward strand.
AGAGGTAGGGTGGAAACAATGAGGGGCAGGTGGAGGCAATGAGGGGCAAGGGTGCAGAAAATGAGGGTGAAGGCAATGAGGACAGGGTGGAGGCAATGAGGGGCAGGGTGAAAACAATGATGGGCAGGGTGAGGGCAATGTGCAGAAAATGAGGGGCAACGTGGAGGCAATGAAGGGCAGGGTAGAGGCAATGAGGGGCAGGGTGGAGGCAATGAAGGGCAGGGTGGAGGCAATGAGGGGCAGGGTAGAGGCAATGAGGGGCAGGGTGAAGGCAATGAGGGGCAATGTGGAGGCTATGAAGGGCAGGGTGAAGGCAATGAAGAGGCAATAAAGGGCAATGTGGAGGCAATGAAGGGCAGGGTGGAGGCAATGAGGGGCAGGGTGGAGGCAAAGAAGGGCAGGGTGGAGGCAATGAAGGGCAGGGTGGAGGTAATGAGGGGCAGGGTGGAGGCAATGAGGGGCAGGGTGGGGAAATGAGGGGCAGACTGGAGGCAATGAAGGGCAGGGTAGAGGCAATGAGAAGCAGGCTAGAGGCAATGAGGGGCAGGGTGGAGGGCGCAATGAGGGGCAGGGTGGAACACCCCTCTGAAAAATCAAAACTTAGGGGCCTAGACTAAAAAAGAACTTACACTTCAATGGCAATGAAGCTCAACTGGGAAATATCACCCAAGTAGAACTACTGTATACAGTATTTGACAAACAACAATATTTGTTGTCCATTTGTGTTATCTCTGGGTGGATGTTTATTTCTTATCTACCAGTGTTTGCTTTTGCTAAAGTGACATAGGAGGTAGGGTACAAAAAGGGTGGGTACAATGAGGGTGGGGGTACAGAGAGGCTTGGGGTTGAGAGTAATTACCCTTCAGACAGACTTACCATACAGTATAAGAAATATAGGGCAAAGTTCTGCTAGGGCTAGTGTCAGTAGCATAAAATCATGTAATCAAGATTTATTTTGAATAACTTTAATTATTTATGGTTTAAAAAATAGTTCAAGCTGGACAATAATTAAGGCCATAATCAATTATGGATGTCAATGAAAGAAGGCACAAGTGACCAAGATCAATACTCTCTACATAACACTTACTATGCACTATAGGTATTATGCAAATTGCAAACAAAATTGAAACATTATTAAATGTTTATTATACCATGGAGTTAAAGGAATAGTTCAGTGGTCCAGCATGTCCATCTTACATGAAAGAGGACTTCAAAAGAAACAAAATAGTGAAAAAACATTCAAAAATCTTATTCAGTTAAGGAGATATTTAAGTTTAAAATTTGGTATCATTTGTGTAGAAACGATTAAAATCAGACTAGTTATGATGTCATAGCCTCAGATTCCTCAGTCTTTATGTATTCTATCATATTTTGTCATGCGATTCTGTGGCCTAAAAACCATGGGATATGTCAAAAAAGTAGTAAAACTTAATCTAGGAGGGGTATTTATAATATACCACCTGAAGAAAGTTTGAGGATAAATAATTTAAATAGTTAAAAAATTAAATAAACTTTCTTTTAAATACATAAAGACTTTGAGGAACCTAAGGCTGTGACATCACAACTAGTCTGATTTTAGTCGTTTCTAAACAAATGACACCAAAATAAACTTTAATATCTCCTTAATGGAAAAAGATTTTTGAATGCTTTTTCCACAATTTTGTTTCTTTTGAAGTCCTCTTTCATATACATGTAAGATGGAGATGCTTGACTACAGTAATCATTAAAATACCTTAAATATTTTATCTTCCTTTCTCTTTCTCATAATTTTTTAGCTGCAAAGTTGTTATAAGGTTGTTGTCAAAGTTATATCAGGAAGTTGGAATAAACAACTCCCTGGTTATATCAATGTAAACAATTATATAACTAATCCTTTAGACTCCATGGTCATACTAATCTTACCTACTGTACAGAATAGAATCTCAGTGCTTGTAAACATGTACACCTCCAAATAACTCACAGATACCTCCACCAACAAACTGAATTTGACTCAACTTTGAATAAGGTACTGTACCAAAATGTACATCTACAGCAGTTGATTCAGGGATATGTTATTTAGCTCAAGTAACATATCCCTGGTTGATCGTTATTGCCTGTTCCTCGAATATCACAATTACTGTACTTCAAAAATAACCACGCCACAACACCCTTGGCTCTAATCAGATCCTGACTCATTTCCAACTTTTTTATTTCAAAAATATTCCTGAGGCTAACAGTAAGCTTCAAATTTATTATCTTTTTTCCCCTTTTAGAAAAGCGAAACTGTGGAACCTTGAAAATGAACAAAGGGAGTAAAAAAGAATAAAAAAAAGGTGAAATCTGAACAAAACAGAGATTTTTAAAAGGACATATTCAAGGACAAACTTCATAGTCATCAGTGACTATCACAACAAACATACATTAAAGAAACAATTAAAGTGATATAAGTATTTAAAAATTGCTTTTGTTAAAATTATTTTACAATTTTCAAAGCATTTGCTTTAAAATGAATGGTATCCAAGATTATTTGGCAGGAAATGATATCACTACTTCATAGTCTGACATAACCCTTATTTCATATGATAGAATTGAAAATAACAACTTTTTTTCCTCCAAGTTTCATCATACCTCCCGAAGCAATTTAACACATTTTCTTTAATCATTAAAAACTTATATGCTACTACTATGGGAGCTGCCATTTTGATTTTAGAACATGCAGGAATGATGTCATCGACCCAGCAGGATGTTGGAACAGGGAGCTGCCATTTGGCAACTCCCTGGTTGGAATGCTTTATATTTCTTTATACAAATATTTCTATATTTTTTTATATTATTTCTATATTTCTTTATACATTTCTTATATTCTTTATCTATCTCAAGTTTTCTAGCTTTAAAAAAATTGTTTTCCTTTTGTAAGGATCAGGGACATTTTTGTGTATACATGCAATGATCAAAACATGCTGTTAAAACCATGGAGATTAACTGAAATCAATAGCTCCATGTTTAGTGTCACATCATTTTTACACATACAATTTATAAAGAACTATTAGTCTTGTCACTGTTGAGGAAATAGTTCCATCATGCACAAGATTTCAAAAAGAATTGAACAAATGACAGCTTCCATGTGTCAACCTCAAACATGAATAACTTGAGATAGGAATAAGATTTGGACTTGTTGTTTAGGTAGTTGGTTTAGATTTTACCTGGGGGTGCTGTTCCATACTTCAATGGTAGGTATGTGCCGCCCAGGAATTCAAAATCATACCTGCAGTATGAGAGGTTTTTTTGGTAACTACATTATGAAAGTAACAATTTTGTTATACCTGCACTACGAAAATGTAACACCTGCAGTTTTTTTTTTTTTTTTTTTTTTTTTGACACCTGCAGTATAAAAATATGTCATTTTTCAGACCTGCAGTATCACAGAATTGTTTTTTTTTTTTATAACTCTCTTTTTTTCTTTCAACACACACATATATATATATATATATAAAACATATATATATATACCTCACATATGGAACTGCCCCAGGAGATTTTAATCCTCTTTTTCATATGAAGTAAGGATTATATCAGACTTTGTCTCCTTAAAAATTGAAGACATTTCTATATTTAACTGAATAACATACAGCATTACATGATAAGAATTTCTTATCATGTTAATGCTTAAGATTTTTGTCAAATGTAAAAATTTTAATCTACTTTTCACTATCGTATTCAGCAATGGAACGCTACAGAATTGTGAGAAGTAAAATATTTTCAATCGTATATAGAACCTAATTATTGAAAAAAAATGCAAATTTTTGATGTCATCTGTTGAATAACTCTCCATTTTGTTTTAAAGTAGCTCCAAATTTCTTTTTATCTTGTGTTATAACAAGCATTTTAAAGGAGCATTATTTGACAGAGAATTTCTCAATATTGGTAAGAAATGGAAATAATCAATATAAATCAATGGAATTGAAATTACTCTACCAGAGCATTTGAGATTACAGTGTAATTGTAGGGAACATTTGGAAAAGAAGGCTTTTTCACAAATTTATTTTCATTTTCTACTGTAACAAGTTTATGTTATATGAAAGCTAAGACTTTGAACCTTTATGTTGGTTTGTTTCTCCTCAGAGGGGAGAAGGAAAGTTGGTCATTCTAGAATGACCTGGAGAAGGACAGTCGAGGAGAGAAAAGTGATGGGATGGAGCTCGTTGGCAGAAGCCAGACAAGTTGCTAATAAGAGTCCAGTGGAGAGAGTGCCCTGCAGCCTTATGGGACAGGAGGCCTGAAGAGAGAAGGTGAGGTGAGGCATAATTTTCTGATCAAATATGCAAATGAGATAATTATTTCAGATTATTTGATGACCTAAAACTGCTATCTTTGTGATATTCTGCTCTTGTGGCTAATTACCAAAAAAAATATTGATATATTTTATAAATTGATGAAAGAAGGACCTTTTATTTGATAGTACTCTTGATTTTTGTAAAGCAAGGAAATATTCACGTCAATTTAAAAACAAATTGACCTTCTTGACCTAAAAATTGACCTCTGATTTTGCAAATGATAGGATTTTACACTGTACTTTCCCATAAACATGCATTATTTCTTTCTATGATGCACAAAACTAAAAAAGGAAATGTTTACACCATTATTTCAATAAAAATATATGCAAATGATATGCAAATTAGCTAATTTACCTAATTTATTATGCACAGACTTAAAACTTTCAATTTATGACCCAATTTCAGCCATTGGAAGCAAGTTGAAAATACTTTTATTTATTAAGGTTATGCTTAGAAACTTGCTTCTGTTAATTCCATTAGAAAATCTCTGTAAAAAGGTACTCAAAAATGGTTCAGAGCATCAGTAATCATGTTGATGTAGTTAAACTTGGTATTCTTCACTGACAGTTGGTACCGCATATGAAATATGTCAACAAAATTGTCCAAATACAGGAAAATACTTATGAGAAATACAATTTCAACTGTTTCCAAGGAAATACAGGAGAGAGGGGGGTTCTGTTTTTTTAATATTGGGAGAGGAACCAGGGGTAATGCCATCCTCAAAAAATATGGCCACTTCCCGGATCCAAATTGCTTCAAAGGAAAGGATTTAGTCCTAAATAGGACTACTTGACTCCCCCCCCCACTATGGGTCTCTTACCCCCACCATGGGTCAACATGGGTCTCTTGCCCCAACATGGGTCTCTTTAGAGCTGTGAACGTTTAGGGATTTTAGTAAACGTACACGCCAAAAAAGCGAAGCGTGTATCGTGGTACACGAAGTTTAGTACCGTAATTTTCGGAAATACACCAAAATTGCTACAAAACTACGGGCTAAGTAAAAATCGCGCAACCAGTATGGCAAAAGTACTAAATGCATCGCCCAAATAGACGCTGAGTTTTGCTTTCCAAATCGTAAAAAGTTTACTTGTACAGTATAAATCATCATTTTTATGGAAAGTATGCATGGAAATTCAGTTTAGAAAGAACAGATAACTTCCTTTCAATGTCATTTAAACTCAAGATCGCGTAACTTTTTTCCCTATTCGCACGGCTTTCAAAGTTCTGTGAAAATCTTGCATACTGAAGCCTATGATATACCTCACGTAAAACATTTCAAAACTACGCCACCACCACCAGGAAGTTCTGAAATATCAGTCCTCTCAAAAATGGCCGCCATCTTTTGAAGCATGCAGAAATTCAGCTCTGTTAAAACCTTTTTCTGTTTATTTATTATGCAATATTTTTTCTTTCTTGCAAAATTTATTTGACTCATCAGGTAATATTTACATGTAAATGTACTGATTGTCACGATTCAAGTGTTTTTTATCGATGAAACGGGCCTTGATTGCGTGGGATTTAAAGCCTTATGGCCTAACGTTAGGCCTATTGTTAGTTTCACTGTTTACTGCTGCACATTCGCGGTGCATTTTACTGAGTTAGATTACTCAGATTTCGCGAAATCAAAGTGCATAATATTCCCATTCATTGGTGATTACTGCGCATTTGTGATTCGACATTTAAAAAGGATTATGCTAATCGGGTTAACAGTTTGTAAAATTCATTGATTGGAATTTTGTTAGCCGAATGTGTGTGTGATTTGAATCATGAATATTGATTTTCAACGGCAAGACACTAGGCCTATAATGTATGAAAAACGATTACTCGCAATGAAATTTTAGTAAACGTTTACAAGATTTGCGAGCGTGTAGCGTGTACACGCTAAACGGTCACAGCTCTAGTCTCTTTCCCCCAACATGGGACCCTTTCCCCTTAAAATTTTAATCCTACTCTACTGTGCCACAACCTTACAACATGGAATTAAGATTTCGCGAAAAAGGTATATGGGCACTGTTGCACTACTGAATTAGGGGTTGATCTGTAAAGTTTCATCCAAAAATTTTCTGTCGTCTCACTATAGATGTCAAAAAATCTAAAAATAACTCTAGTGACGTAGCTATGACACGTTGTTGGGGCAATCAAGGGGGTATGTCTCTTATTGCAGCAATCCATGTGAAAGCACATTGTTTTCGCTACAGAATGTTTGAAACTTTTCATTACATTATGCGGGTTGATTAAATGATTTTTTAATAAAAAGGGTAAAATCACCAACAATCACAACGTTTTACATATTTTACAAATAAATAAAAAATTATGATTAGGTATGAGCAAAATTTAATTAGATTTGGACAATATCACTTGTCCACATATTATATATACATATATACAATATATATATATATATATATATATATATATATCTATATATATATATATATATATATATATATATATATATATATATATATATATATATATATATATATATATAGATATATATATATATAAATATATACATATATATATATATATATATATATATATATATATATATATATATATATAGATATATATATATAGATATATATATATATACAAAACAATCTAGATCTATTTTCCTAGCAATTTTGTAAATGTTTCAAAAATATGCATTTTTTGGGACATTTTAAACAAAAAGTGAAATTTCTGAATGCTTGGACAAAATTTACCGAAATATAGACCCCCAAAAAATACAATATTATGAAAGATCTTCCTGGGTTTTTTGTAATGAAACTATTCACACCCCTATAGATTTTGGTAAGGTCCCGATTTATTTTTAGAAAAAGGTTGTTTGAAACAGCGACATTATCACCGCATGGCAGAGTAAAGGCCGTAACACACCGAACGTGACATGGTGAGCGATTTTTTAGATAATTATACAGGAAACAAAAATGAGCAGATGCTTTGACTTTTTGCTAACCACGATGAAGTTTATAGTTAAGGCTTTTTGATAATACTGGAAAATTTGTTAGAAATGCTGTTTGTTTAAACTGTGGAGAAACTCGATTTAGTGGGGCGCGATTTTCTGTCGCGGCGCAAATTTTGCTTTAATGGGCGTAGAAAGGTCCTATCAATCAATTTTCAGTTATCATCTAAATAGCCATGCGATAACGATGCTTCTCTGAAAACAAGGTCAAAATGTTTCTTTTCCTTTGTTTTATTCAATTTTGTTTAAAAAATCCCTCGCCGCGTCGTGTTCGGTGTAACGGCCTTAAGGGTTATATACCTTTTGTAATTGTACATTAATAGCAACTTTGTTAAACATATTGCAATGTTTAGCATGGGGATGTACACGTCTCAAAGAGTGAATTAAGCGAAAGTGATATGTACAGAAAATGATCCCCTTCCAGCACCTCAAGAGTTATCATTACAGCCCGCAGATAAATCACACTAAAACCGCAGACTCACATTGTATCTTCTTCAAAAGATAGTGCTAGGAAATGTACAATCAGAGACGCGTTATTAACCCTACAGTGGTTCAAAATGGTTTCAAACAAATGGCTGCAACGATATTCAAAATCATATGAATTGGTACAATGAAATTCAGAAAGTCACGTTCAAACTAAACACAGACATTTTCTAGATAAGGATACAAACTTTTCTCCAAGGCAAATCTTTTCAAAGGTCTGACTTCATGCTGATCATTTTCATGTTTCTATTTTGATAGAAGGATTTGCAGGGATTAAACGTGAAGTTCTGACTCGATTCTCCGTCACCAAGGATGTTCACCTTTTAACAGTCATTTTGGGAAGTTTAAGAATTTGTGATAACCAGGAAAGTACAAATCCTCAAGGACATGTTCAATTCTTTGGAATGAAGTATACCATTTTGTATTTGATTGCTTTTCAGGGAGAGCCATAAATTTTAAGTAACATGGTCTTCGAATTGTGTTAATACACAGTGCAGTATCCCATTACTATTGTTAATAACAAATGGTACACAAGAAGTATCTACTACAGTTTGATCAAATGTGCATAAATTCCAAAAAATAATCCCGCCAATTCAATGGTGACCATTCACCAATCCAAATTTTACATTCATTTAAAACAGACGAAACAATCTACTGTATTCACCAACTACATTTTTGGAAAAAGCAAAGTTACCACCAATCCATAAGACCACAGAATACCAACCATCAAATAAATACAACTGACTTGCAACTAACAAAACATTCCACACAATAAAATTGCTCTGACCAGAGGTGTGAAAAAAAAAAAAAAAAAACCCTTCTACCACAGATTTGACATGACATTTCCCAGTTTAAACCACTGATATGTTTTGGTTCAAAGGTTATGTAGACAATATGACATTTATTGACACTTGTCACTAATTCATTAAAAATACAACCTTTATTTTGACTTCTCCATGTTTAATCACTAATCATATTACTAATTTCATCATTAGGGTAACTGTACACTCTTATGGAATGCTAATAGGGTCCCAGAGGAGGAACTATTTGTCCTCTGTGTGATTCTAAACAATTCACAGAAAAACAATTTTAAACAAATACATTTTACAATGATGAAATGATCTATGCACCAGTACCCCCGACAAAAAGGGGAGGGGGGAGGAGGTTAGGGCCCCGAGTCGTAGGGGGCTCATGAAATTTACAAAAGGGATGTACGTTTAAATGATAGCTTTTAGTCTGTGTAATCAACTTTGGCTTATCAAGGGGGCCCATGTGTCCAAGGTACCCTCAGGTCCACATTGGCTCTTGGTGGCCCTGCCAGGCTGCCATTCACAAAAACAAAAGCACTGTAAAATGACAAATTTTCCACCAATTTTGTCATGACTTTTTTGTTATTATAATGACCTCCAATTTCTTACAATTCAATTCAATTGATTGGTAAACTGGGCCATTGACCCTTGACAAATATACAGAACGTAATACAACAAACAAGTGATATACAGTAACAATTGAGGGAACGCAATCCATATAAAAGAAATCAAAATGTTAAAAACAATAGACTGATAAATGTTGGCATGATGTTAATCGGCAACATGATTTCAATGAGCTTTCATAGCATATTTGATAAAAAGATTTAGTAATTGACAGGCATGCTTGGAATCTGTAATCATAATATTTTTGAACTTCAACCTGTCTGGGTGCGTTATGTAGTAACTGCAGTAAAAATCTCTTATGAATAATCGATAAGAATATGCAGACAAGAAGAAAATGGTATTCATCATTTACAATATTTATATTAATAATATGTACAAACCCTATCCGCATAGTTTATGTTGTTATATCTTCCAGTGTGTACATTGAGTTTCAATGTACCACAACGGAAACTAGCAATCAATTTTCTTTAATAGAAATTATTAGAATACATTACATAAGTTTCAACAAAATTTTCACTCGTATAAGCATGAAGCCTATCCATAAAACTAATAATTGAGATCCAATCTTGACTATCTACGTCTAGAAGCCTTTGTTTGAATAAATAGAGAAAAACAATTTCTTACAGGTATATATGGACAAGTAGAGATTTTGTATTCACCAGAGACAGCTTGAAATTCTGGACTGAATACTCTAATTAAATAACGTTACAATTAGCTTCCATAGTTCTGCAGTTAACCAAAGACTGAGCAAGTTTAAAAGAATTAATTAGTTCAGTGGTCAAGCATGACCTTCTTATATGAAAGAGGACTTCAAAAGAAACAAAATAGGGAAGAAAGCTTTCAAAAATCCAAATCCATTAAGGAGATATTTAAGTTTGGTATATACACAAATAATGGCATCCAATCAATAACCATCACGGAATTGACTAGCACACTGTACAAACACACGCACTGCGTACAGAACATACTTAATTAGCAATGATCCACAACCGGATGTGAGGTGAGAGATATGATCATCACAATTTTAAGACTTTTGCGGAGACGAGATTCCTTCTTAAACATATGGACATTCATTTTCCTAATGATGCCAAATTTAAATAAAAATTTGCATAATATAATATAATAAGATCTTAGGATTCAAAATGCTGAAAAATGATCAATTTTTCACTATTTGTTTCAATGAAACCTTTTGCTAATTTCATGGTTTATGGCATAATTATTTCCTTCCAGTTAAGCTTAAAGGATTAGTTCAGTGGTACTTTTAAAAAAAAGTTTACTCATTTTTTCAATTTAAACATATTTTCCCTCAAACTTTCTTCAGGTGGTATATTATACAGTAAATACCCTTCCTATATTCAGTTTTACTATTTTTTTGATGTATCCCATGGTTTTTAAGCCACAAAATCACAGGACAAAATATGATAGAATATATACAAAGACTTTGAGGAATCTGAGGCTATGACATCACAACTAGACTGATTTTAGTCATTTCTACACAAATGATACCAAACTTTAAACTTAAATATCTCCTTAATGAAATAAGTTTTTTTGAATGATTTCCTCGCCATTTTGTTTCTTTTGAAGTCCTCTTTCATAAAAGATCAACATGCTTGACCCCTGAACTAATCCTTTTGATATCTCCCTAACAGAATAAGATTTTAGAATGCTTTCTTCACCATTTTGTTTCCTTTGAAGTCCTCTTTCATATAAGATAGACTTGCTTGACCACTGACCTACTATCCCTCTTAGTTGTTGCAAACTGTTCATAAAACTTTAAAGGTTTATGGACATTCTGGTAGAAGCAACATAATCTAACTGGATTAAAGGTTGAGCAGACCCACAAGTTTTTTTGGTGAATTTCAAAAATATTCCTTGACCTGTTTTGCCTCCCAAAGTGATAAAATGCTATCATTTATAAATCTTAAATAACTCCTTGATATAAATATTAGTGTTAGAAGTTTGCAGCTCTCCACAGGGGCTTAAAAAGTTTTGATGATTATTTGTGAGTCTCTGGAAGATTGCGCCCTCACTGCTCAGACTAGTGCCCCTATAACAAAACCCATGAGCATAGTAAAAGAAAATGTGGGACTAAGTTAAAACTTTAAAGCTATTTATAGCTTTTTTTCTTCCCTTTTTATTACTTCTAGTCAATGTCGAGTAAGTTATTATTATGCAAGTAAGTGATGACTGTATTAGATAACAACACCAGTCACTTTTAATCACACTTGTAGAAACCAAAGTTTTATACTTATCATTATTATTTTTCTTAAATACGGTTTTCTGTTATACAAAATGCACACGTTTGACCATAAGAATATACCTTTAACATCTTTTCTGGGCACACCTAACACTTTCACTGGCAGGTAGCAATTCTGTGGTACTTTCACGTGATACATACTGTAGTTTAATACAGTCAAATTCACTACTAGGCACTAGGGACTCCCTTGAGTATATGAAGCTTGGTTTTCCATTTTGAGTACCAGCAATAACACAGGTTTCAGCTTCTTATAGCAACATAAAATGAAAAATTCTGCTTAATGGTAATTAATACACCATGCGGTGAAAAGAATAAAATGGTTAACAAATTTAGTTAATGATCTTTAGTATGATGTGCACCTTGTTGACAACTGGTACTGTATTTCAGAAGGTTCATAATGTGCTCCAAAAAGGGGGGCTGTTATCTGTCAAACTTTAAATAACAGTATACTACCTAATTAATAGGACTGTTACCAGACCCCTAGCTTTGCTGTTTCACAGGGGAAGCCTGCCCTGCCCCCTGAGGGTCTGCCCCACCCCTGGGGTCCACCCTGCCCTTCATGAAAAAAAATGTTTATTTGTTTATAAACATAAGAATCTTAATTAGCCTCATAAATGAAATACCTTACAAGGATACAGAACACAGAATTATAGCATAGCAAGCAGTTGTCCTGTTTGAATTACGACTGGTTCTTATCAGTCAGAATAGCTTCATTCTGAGATGTATGATTATAGGGGATTGAGCCTTAAGGGGACTCACATACCGTAAAGACGCAGCACTTCAAGCGCGCATTAATGTGCCCCTCAACAAGTCTAGCACCCAGCCCCTTTTTAAATCAAGCTAAGGGTCTGGTTATGATATGGGTATAAAATCAGATATCAAAATCATGGACAAAAATATAGTACTACAAAAATATCGCGATATATCGCCATAAATAGCGATATCTATGTTATGATTATTGATGCTGAAAAACTGCTTAGGCTTGCAGCCTGTAGATCTCATTTACCTATGAGTTTACAGGAAAAGAAGCATCAAAGAATCAGATATGCGGCAAATATTCAGTTAAAATCTAATTCATTGGAAAAATACTGTTTCACAAATTTTAACATCAATAAGCATATCACGATATGTTGGTTACTCACTGGTCAGGATATTTTGGATATCGTGGAAAAAACGATATCAGGACATCGCAATTTTCGACATATGACAGTTCTAATAATTAATAAACAAACATGGCAACAACAACATTGGGGAGTTGTAGATTGCACATACAGTTAATACAAATAATGGACTTTGTGTACTGTACACTTACAGTATGTACAGTACAGTACGTGAGTGGTGGGTGTGCATGTGTTGGAACACTTTGATGCATACTGTAGGAACAGGGATCTGCTATTCCATAACAGATCACGCTAGGAACAATCAACAGAGTACTGTATGCGGTATCTGCCTTTAATTCTTACTAATGTAGGCTACATGTACCATACTTTTGTAACTCAAAAGGTCAGACGGACATTACCATAGACCTCCTCAAAAGAAAGTATGGGTATAATTGAAAAATTGGTAGGCTACATGTACTATAATTTGGTAACTCTAAAGGTCAAAAAGACATTAACATAGACCCCTCTAAAAGAAAGTATGGGTATAATTGAAAATTTGAAAAATTTGAATGTGAACAAATTGTATGTATTAGGGGTTCACCGTGGATGGGGGATCTATACACCCCTCACCCAGGATCTATGCTTTTGCATCAGATTTATGCAACAAACAGCACTGAGTGGAACTGTACAGTAGTACTGTATCATATCATACTGTATGTACAGTACACTTGGCTTCGCATCACGGTAATTTGAACGATCACAACATTTCAAATGTCAAGTGTGTGATTTTTGGGGTTTTTAAAGGTGAATTCTTATTTATCACTCTTGAATAGCCTTAATTGGTAACAATGATTCTTTTTAAATTTAAGTGTGAAATGCAGTATACGTACACATATGTCTAACTGTTATACAGGATTTTTCATGATTAAAGGGTTAGTTCAGTGGTCAAGCATGTTCATCTTCTACGACAGAGGACTTCAAAAGAAACAAAATGGTGAAGAAAGCATTCAAAAATCTAGATATTTAAGTTAAAAGTTTGTTATCATTTCTGTAGAAACGACTGAAAATAGACTAGTTGTGACGTCGCAGCCTCAGATTGCTCAAAGTCTTCAAATATTTTAAAGAAAGTTTATTTAATTTTTCCACTATTTCAATTATTTATCCTCAAACTTTCTTCAGTTGGTATAATATAAATACCCTCCCTAGATTTAGTATCATTACTTTTTTTGACATATCCCATGGTTTTCAAGCCACAGAATCGCATGACAAAATAGAATAGATACAAAGATTTTAAGGAATCTGAGGCTATGACATCACAACTACTGTAGTCTGATTTCAGTCATTTCTACACAAATCATACCAAAATTTATACTTAAATATCTCCTTAACGGAATGAGATTTTTGAATGCTTTCTCCACCAGTTTGTCTCTTTTGAAGTTCTCTTTCATATGAGATAAAAATGATTGACCACTGAACTAATCCTTTAATAACCAGGCTTACCATTAAACAAATTTTTCTCAGCTCCCTGTACAGTAATCTCAATGCAATTAGCTTACAAATTTGATTGTTATTTTTGAAATTCAATAATTATGCTACACTTCCCTGCACTTCTTCAAAGATCTGTTGCTGATGATTTAGCAAACAAATTACTCGCATATTGAAGAAGAGCCAGTCTAAAGTGGTACCTTCTTGCCTGTATTATACTTCCCAAATGTACATATAAACATTGTACACAGTATTAATGCAAACAGCTTTAAAATGGTTCACCCCTATGTGATAGTGACTGGAATTATTGCAGTTTTCAATCCCTGTCAAATAGTGACTGGAATTATTGCAGTTTTCATAAGTTTAAAGCAATTCAGCAACAGTTTATACATTGCTTTTACATGCATGTCCATAAACAGTACCTTTAACCCAATTCATTGTTATGCCACTGTATGCAGGTACAGTGGAAGTCAAAATGTAAGAAAATATTAACAATGACATCAAGAGATGTCTGGTGTTTATTTTATGAAGGTGAAATATTTGTGAGGTGCTGCAGGCCTACGGTTCAGTAACTTCTGATATAATACCACCAAAGAAGTCCTCATAAATACTAAAAGAAATAGTGACTAATGGAATGCGTAAAAACACAAGTAAAACACAAGCGCTGCTACACAAACTTTGTCAAGTTTACAACAATCATTTGATATAACCAGGGAGTTGTCTATTCATATGACCTTCTAAAAGAATATAACAACTTTGCTGCTAAGTTATTATGAGAAAGAGAAAGGAAGATAGAAATATTTAGGATATTTTAATGATTACTGTAGTCAAGCATCTCCATCTTATATGAAAGAGGATTTCAAAAGAAACAAAATGGTGGAGAAAGCATTCAAAAATCTTCTCATGGAGATATTTATGTTTCAAAGTTGGTTTTATTTGTGTAGAAATGAGTGTAATCAGACTACATGTAGTTGTGACATCACAACCTCAGATTCCTCAGTCTTTTATGTATTCTATCATATTTTGCCCTGTGATTTGTGGTGCTATTGTACAACCGTTGGATATGTTAGGAAAGTAGTAAAACAGAATCTTGTATGGGTAATTATAATTTACCACCTGAAGAAAGTTTAAGGAGAAATAATTTAAATAGTAAAAAAGTTAAATGAATGTTTTTTCTAAAATACATTAATATTTGTTAAGAATGTGAGAATAAGTGCATCAACTTTCCATAGTAGACTTACAACATGTATACCAGTCATTTCTACATAGATAAGATAAAACTTTAAACTTGAATATCTCCTCAACAAAATAAGATATTGAAGTAGTTAGATATTGAGTATATTCTTATGTTTTTAAAGGAATATTCTCATGTTTTTAGAGGAATATTCCCATATTTTTAAAGGAATATTCCCATATTTTTAAAGGAATATTCCAATGTTTTTAAGGATTATTCTCATGTTTTTAAAGGAATATTCTTATGTTTTTTCGTAGCTTTCATAAGAAAGAGAAAAATATTAGAAACAATTTAGTACAAAAATCATGTTGATATGTTATTCCTACCAGGAGATATTCCAATTTTAAGGTTCACAAAAATGTCAATAAATGAATAGGAAAATGCTCAGTGCTACATCACAGCAACATATTCTCCAACAAAGTTTATGTATTTCATTCAAATCTAGCATCCTTTTTATTAGTAATAATACCTGCTAGAAAAATAAATTGATGAAAGTTAGGTATTTATATACATTGCCAAATATACAATACTTCAATAACTTTTGAAAAATGGTTTCTAATTTTACAGAAACAACCAATTAACATTCAAAGAAATACATAAACATTTGCAATGGAATTGTCTCTATGACATCATCAAACACAAATTCATCACACTGTACAAATTGTTTTAAATGCAATTAAGAAATTTTTAAAATCCATATCTCCTGAACGGAATATGATATCAACCGAAGTTTTGTACCAAATTAGCTCTAAAGGTATGCTCTTACAAATAAAATCTTACAAAAAATTCATGGGAATTTTCCTTTAAGAACGTTTGTGAAGGACGGCAAAGGATAAGTTCAAGGCCAGATATCATGTTAACATGGACAGTGATATACAATAGAAGTCAATGCTTATCATTGGGCATACACAAATACCGAAAACCAGTCAATAATCATTGCGGAATTGACTAGCACACTGTGCAACACACGCACTGCGTACAGAACGCACTTACTTAAAAATGATCCACAACCGGATGTGACGTGAAAGACATGATCATCACTTATGTAGTTTTGTGCGAAATTGACACTAAAAGTATGCTCTTTCAAATATGATTTTACAAAAAAACATGGGAATATTATGGAAAAACCATGGGAATATTTACAAAAAAACATGGGAATATTTACAAAAAACCATGGGAATAATACAAAAAACCTTGGGAATATTCCCTTAATAGTTTTCATTCCTCTGCCATCCTATGATGATCCTACTCGGCATCAGGTGACTTTGACTAAAGACTTTTTTGCACTTGACAATACCCCCAATCAAAATTTTATAGTCATCAATGGGTCATATACAACTTCAGTAAAAACCAAAATCTACATATTGATTAATCTATGGACTGCCATCAATATACTAAATCACAAACTTGTGCAGGGACAGCAAACATTTCTGAAAGTGAGGGAAAGGGGTGACTGAAAATGTGGATTGTGAAAATAATTGTTCGGGAAGGGATCATCGTGCAGCAAGTTACTGCCCTGCTTCATACAGTTTGGACATTTTGCATGTGCCACACTTTTCTCATCATTTGTTATTGTTTTTATTAAGTTTTTTTCAGTATTTCTTTTGTCAGGGAGAGGACCTGGGAGAGAAGACCTGGGAAAGAGGACCTGGGGGAGAAGACCTGGGGAAGAGGACTGTGGAGAAGACCTGGGGGTAGGACCTGGGAGAGATAACCTGGAGGAAAAGACCTGGGGAAGAAGACCTGGGGAGAAGACCTGGGGAGAAGATGGGGAGAAAACCTGGAAAGAATACCTGGGGGAGAAGACCTGGGAAGAATACCTGGGGGAGAAGACCCTGGAGGAGAAGACCAGGAAGCCCAGCTAATTTGTACTGCAAGTGCAAAACATTCCTCAGCATTTCTTATTGTTGTTTTATCATATCTTTATGCTTAACAAACTAATACACTTGTCAGTTGTATGACTCACCCCTCCTACCCCCGGCAATTTCAGTCAAAGGTGAGTAATTGACATATGAAAGTGACTCACATGTGCGTCATTGTACCAAATGTTCAAGTCACCTGAGTGACTCTGGGGTGAGTCAGTCTACTTCAGACCCATTGACTTTGTACAGAGGTGATTGATTTGGGGTAAGTCATTTCACAAGGGTGCGTCAATGTACATGTTTTGTCCACCCACTTTGGTGCAATGACTCACCTTGTCCAGGGGAGTAGGGGTGAGTCACACAATTGCAAGTGCATAACAGTATTCAGAAATAATATTAAAAAAATATTCCTACAAAGTTTGAAGAATGTTTTATACAAAACTTTCTAAAAAACATTTAAACAGACAATTTCTAGAGCGTCACTATTCTTTTCATTGTAATATTAGTTGTTGATCTGAATAACAAAATGAAACTAATTTACAAATTTGTCTCAGAAAGATAATTAATGCTCGTACTTTAGCTGTTCTGAAAAATAAATACTGAAAAGCATTCTAAAATTTCTTCTTTGCTACATTAAGCAGGAAGTTGTCAATTAGAAATCCCTGATACTACACTGCTGTGCAAATAAAAGCACAATTTTAACTTTGTGTGCTACATTTAATGGTGGATCAAAAATGTATTCCACCAATTAATCAGCTTTCACACTAAGGCACAACAAAGCAGTGCAATGATCATCTGATAATGACTGAAAGGAATGTTAAGTGTAGGGACAACAGATAAGATCAGAGAGGTTTTTCTTACTCAGCTAGGCATTACATAATATTTCCATACAATGGGGACAACCATATGAGTTGCACAATATATACAGCTCTGTTAGGCAAAACATACCACAAATGACTCATTCTGCAATGCTATAGAGATGGCTCAGGTTTTTGTGTTTGATTATCTGTCGTGGCCCTCAGGACGCGAGAGGTCTAGTATTGTAAACTCCATGCTCAAAATCCGCATCTTTTAATTGAGAGTTATATTTTAAATTTTATTAAATGAAGAGAATATTGACTTCAAATTAAGTGCTATTTATTGAAGGTTGTATTTTAATGGTTACTAATGCTACAATCTATTTCAGCAATGCTGATTCAGAAATGCATGGCGTTGTTTTTATTCGCAAAACTCATGTAAATTGGCAACTTTGAGGAATGCAGCGAAAACTTCTGGTGCCAGTCCAATATATCAAAAGTCAGGTCTAAAATGTAATATAAAGAATGATATCATTTAGACTTTTTCACTGTTTCAGAACATGATAGAAAATATCAATTACACCAAAATATTTTTTGAAGAATAATCAAGTGATAGTAAAGGAGAATAATTTTATTTAAAATTTGACATGAATGAGGCTATGTAGTCTCACCGGATGCAGGTCTGAAACTTCAAGAGCTAAGTTAAGAAATTGTTAGCGTGGATACAGTAATGTTAGCCTGGATACGGCACACCACTTCACCTCACTATGCACGTACACACTGTAATCTTACCTGAATCTGAAAAGGTTAAGGTTATATGGAAACTTAGTATACAGGTATAGTGCATATTACTGTATGAACATTCAATGGCACTTTACAACTTACAGTTAAGTCGGCGTAACAAAAGTATGAGGAACAAATCAGTTAAGAAGTTTAGCAACAGAGTAAGTTAAGCTTTGAAACAACTTAGACGTCACTTGGTGCATGTATATTGTCTGACGGTAAAGCATTTCAATCTTTTAGTGTTTGGGGAAATATATTTACATTCAGTCTTTTTAGCATAGGAAACGTGGCACTTCAGATCATGCCTTCTTGTTTTTAGCAGGGGCTAATCTAATTTATAAAGCATGTTAGTTACACTAGATTTATAAGTGTAGTCTGCCATACAGAACCTGGCTGCTCAACCTGCCAAATTCGGCGTGCGTAGAATTTATTTCAGAATAACCAAGTTGCAGATCGTCTAATTATTTCAAAAGATTCGTCTTTATTTATTGTATCCATTCTATTTTATAATAAATACATTAAAACCTCCGGACTTTGTTCTCTTTCTTTAAGAGGTGTGCTTATTTTTAGGTTTTTAAGGGGCTTAAGTCCCCACCCCCCCCCAAAAAAAAAAAAAAACACTGCGGACATAGGATCCCGGAAAAGGTTTCTGTTTCCCGGTTGTATGCAAGCTTTATTTTGATGACAAAGTATGAAATTATCAAGATAAAGTTAAAGGAAAATGTGTAATATTAAGGAAATTTCCCCCCACAAATAAAGATTTCCTTAAAATTGAAGATTTCCTTAAAATTCATGAAACTTTGCAGAAATTGATTTTTGTTTTGTTTTGGGGCTATGATATTTTCAGGGGATAACCCCTCCCCCCTAGACATGCCACTGCTTTCTTTATTACTATACTTTAAAAAAAAAATCAAATGCCATGGCAGCCCTTATTTAATGGGTGTTCTTGTATTGTGCACATTCAATTCTTTACTGTGAAAAACATCTCCATATTTCTAAACTGTTTTTTTAAGTAGATGAGCAATGATAGGCATACTGGCCTAACATTTCCTAATGAGGGGAGAGATTAGGAGAATCAATAGGAGGAGGGATATGGGAAGGGGCAAGAAGCCAGGGGGCACTTCCATATGTGAGGTACAGAGATCGTGTTAACGACAAATTTGTCGTATATTACGCCATGGCTGAAATTTCTTACAACACAGTTTGTACCTGCGTCGTAAGAATTAGATATAGCATGTAAAATTTGACACCATAGTTTTTCATTGTCATAAATGAAAATCATGAACATCTTACTTCTCTGATGCAATTCAAAGTTTTATTTGCACACATAAATGATTTTAAATTAGGCTTACTCATAAATAAAAGAACTAGAACGGTAAATACCGTCATGGTTCGCATGCCCATGCAAATTGACACCAATATAATATGACCCGGCCAATTATAAAAATGGCATCTCACACTAAGTCCCACATGGCATCCCATGTACCACATGGCATCTCACCCCATGTCCCATATGGCATCCCACATGGCATCCCACTCCATGTCCCACATGGCATTCCACCAAATTTTCCACATGGCATCCCACCCCATGTCTCACATGACATCCCATGTCCCACATGGCATCCCACCCCATGTCCCACATGACATCCCACCCCATGTCCCACATGGCATCCCACCCCATGTCTCATATGGCATCCCACCCCATGTCCCACATGGCATCCCACCCCATGTCCCACATGGCATCCCACCCCATGGCATCCTACCCCATGTCCCACATGGCATCCCACCCCATGTCCCACATGGCATCCCACCCCATGTCCCACATGGCATTCCACCCCATGTCCCACATGGCATTCCACCCCATGTCCCACATGGCATCCCACCCCATGTCCCACATGGCATCCCACCCCATGTCCCACATGGCATCCCACCCCATGTCCCACATGACATCCCATAGGCTCCATAAGAAGTCTCATCCTAGCTATCACAGTCTTTGATTGAGCATACTAAGTATGAAAGTGTCAGTTCATATAATAACTTATATGCAAATGACTTGTTGAAATGGGGTGGGACGCCATGTCTCACATGACATCCCATGTCCCACATGACATTCCATCCCATAGCAATCCACCCTATGTCCTGCATGGCATTCCACCACATATCCTATGTGGCATTCCACCCTGTTCCACATGGCATCCCACCTCATGTCCCACATGGCATCCCACCCCATGTCACACATGGCATCCCACCCCATGTCCCACATGGCATCCCACATGGCATCCCACCTTATGTCTCACATGATGTCCGATAGGCTCCATAAGAAGTCTCATCCTAGCAATCGCAGTCCCTGATTGAGCATACTATGTATGAAAGTGTCAGTTAATATAATAACTTATATGCAAATGAGTTGTTGAAATGGGGTAGGACGCCATGTCCCACATGATATTCCATATCATCCCATGTCCCACATGACATTCCATCCCATGGCAATCCAACCTTTGTCCTGCATGGCATTCCACCATATATCCTACGTGGCATTCCACCCTGTTCCACATGGCATCCCACCCCATGTCCCACATGGCATCCCACCCCATGTCCCACATGGCATCCCACCCCATGTCCCACATGGCATCCCACATGGCATCCCACCCTATGTCTCACATGACATCCCATAAGCTCCATAAGAAGTCTCATCCTAGCTATCACAGTCCCTGATTGAGATACTATGTATTAAAGTGTCAATTCATATAATAACTTATATCCAAATGACTTGTTGAATAAGAAACTAGACATCAATGATGTTATAGCTCAACCCATTACAATGCAAGAAGAATTGATTGCTTTCACTGATTTTATTTTTGCCATATGAACTTTTATGATGTTTTTACAGTTTGATTTGAGGTGCATTCCATTTGTGGGCAATTATTCATCATGTTAAAAATTCAAGAGTTTCAACTTTCCCATATGAGTTGTATTGAGTTTGTTTGTTTGGGTGTAATGGCACCTTAACAGTCAGGTCATATGTGCCAAACGAGGTTAGTTGTGAATGACTGTCAGATTGGTTCTCTGTAATGACTTAGTTTTGCGGTGGGTGCAATGAGGTTCATGTTATAGCGATGTCTGAAAAATTATGCTTCTAACAAAAGCTACGTGACATTCAATGCATGGTGCCATCATGTCTCACTTGATTACTGACGTTGGCGAGGTCATAGGTAAATTCCACCACAACATATAGTGAGAAAATACATTTTGCAAACATAACAAAATGTGTAAGATTTACACATTAATCTTCATAAATGTTAAATTAATTTCATTTGGCCTGTACTGAAAAAAGATTACTAACCAAACATGTTTCAAAACGCCAAATATGTCATAATTATGTAATCGCCAAACTAGCAGCTAAGGTTGTGACAGTTAGCATTTTTTCATAAATGTACAGCTGTCACCATTACGGTCCATAACTCTTTAACCGTAAGGCCAGTTGTCATAAGTGGACGCCTTTTAACGCATAAGTATAAAGCGAAATCTTCGCCAGGTTCTTAACAATTATCTACCTACTGTGGTGTAGCGGTTATCATACATGTCTACAGACCACGAGGTCCTGGGTTCAAGCCTGGGTTGGGTAGACACGCCAGTGCACCACAACTGGTTATCAAAGGCCATGGACATTGACTTGGTTGTTGATGTTATGTCTGTTCGCACGTCGTACCTGTGTTCTCGTCCGGATCGATTAAAGCGTTTCGTGATAGCATTGTTACTATCATAAGCGATTACGCAGGTGACAACCCCGTCATTGTAATTGTGTGTTTACTCGTCATCGCCGGTTCTTATTAATAGACCTTCCATAGCAACCCATGCTAATCCACGCGTGAAAGACGCCTACCGTTATATTCACTATGTAGTGTGCAAACATGCACTTCCTGCTTCTCGTATGAGTGTGTGAAAGTCAAGTTGACATGTACGATCGTTACTTAAATATTGATATCTGGTGTTTTTATTCTTACATAATTAGTTCTTAAATAAATAAATAATTATCCCGATAAAAAAATCATATATTTCATGTACTTTCTGTGTCAAATACTGTTAAAAATCTTGTTTAATGAGGAACCAAACATAACATAGAAATCATGCTGCCAAATTTGTTTGTGACTTCAAAGAAACATACATATGAAATATAATAGAATTTCGTTTTAAAGTTATGCCCCTAATTGTGTTTCATTTGACTTTTTACCATAATTGATAAAGAAATTACTGTTTTCCCCCTTGAACTTAACAAAAAATCTCCAAATTTCCAAACATCCGCGTGGAAATAATTTATTTAAAACGACCTACCTGGTATACGCAAGACCACACATTTAATCATACCTCTAGCCGTGAAGAAGAAAGTTTCATTGTACAATGGGATTGAAAGTGGAAAACTCGTAAGTATATCTCAAATTCCTGTCTTAAAAGTACATAATTTTGGTTATTTTTTTCTTTAAAATAGTTCTTTACACTTGTCCGTATATTATTAAAAAAAAAAAAAAATATCAGTTGAATGTGTACTTTATTAAGTATAAACATCACGTCCTATTATATTCAGTAGTCATGGTAGTACCTTCCATGAGGGTGGAGGGAAGGGTGAAGGGGAGGGTGGGGAGGGAGAGGGTGGAGGGAGAGGGTGGAGGGGAGGGTGGAGGGGAGGTGGAGGGGAGGGTGGAGGGAAGGGTGGAGGGGAGGTGGAGGGAGGGGAGGGGAGGGTGAAGAGGGAGGGGGAGAATGGAGCGGTAGGGTGGAATGGGAGGGTGGAGGGGAGGTGGAGCGGTAGGGGTGAAATGGGAGGGTAAAGGGAGAGGGTGAGGATAGGGGTTGGGGAAGGGAAGGGGAGGGGAGAGTGGAGCAGGAGGGTGGAGGGTGAAGGTGGAGGGGAGGGAGTGGAGCGGGAGGGTAGAGCGGGAGGGTGGAGCGGGAGGGTGGAGGGGGGGTGGAGGGTGGAGGGGAGGGTGGAGCGGGAGGGTGGAGGGGGGGGTGGAGCGGGAGGGTAAAGGGGAGGGTGGAGGGGGGAGGGGAGGGTGGAGGGGAGAGTGGATCGGGAGGGTGGATCGGGAGGGTGGAGTGGGAGGGTGGAGGGTAAGGGTAGGGGAGGGAGAAACAGCGTTGGGCAGAGGCGGTTGTGGCTACAGGGAATGGGATGGTAAATTTAAAGTCCAACATATCTTTTTTATTGGTATTTCTTGTTCCCAGTAGGCAAATAGACTAAAATATTGGATGGGATCAATAGCTAAATACAAGTGTAACTGCCACGGTCGTGTGGAGAACGAATTTTATTTATACAACAGGAGACAAAGAAAATTGTTAAATAGGGTAGAGAGGGGAAATATCCCCATTGTGGGAGTATTCCCCTAATGGCAGGGGGGGGGGGGGGACACAGAGGTTAGGCCTATAAATGTTGTATTTATATATCGTTTTGTCAGTTTGTAGTAGTTGCTGCTGTAGGATATTGTGTAACTTCTTTCTGGGACGTACAACATAAACTTCAAAATTATCATGCTACGTCGGAGTTCTTACTCACAAAGTGGGGACAGGCTTAACGCACCACACCCTAACACACATCTGAGGCTAACATGTTTTTAAAACACATTTTTATTTCAATATTGGGTATATAGTGTGGCGTGGCCAGGGGCAGGGGAGACTTTCCAATAATTACGGCCCTTAGTGTTTGATAATGGTAATCCCAGGGTCATACAAGCAAGAATATGTCTCCTTTGAGTTAGGTAAACAATTTGAAGAGAAGAAAAATCTTTTTGATTCCTATGCCAGACATGACAGTATCTGAAATGCGAGAAACAAGAACTAAATTTTTTTTAAATCGCGCAGAACGAAAAAAGAAGCTTATTAAAGTAAACATAAAGCAAATGAAAAATAAGAAACTACTGTTGCATGCTTAACAGTAAAGAAATAAAATAGATAATACAAGGATAAAATATACTTATCTCACTAAAAAGAAAGAAACGAGAGAAAATACTTAATACTTCTTTAAAAAAAATAATAACGCACCTGATTTCATGGCCCTCGGTATTCGCGAACTTAGGGCCGGGTATATGCAGCATACTACCTCTTTTATCTAAGAATAGTGACATTTGAAAAAATATGCTTCTAACAAAAGTTGTAAGCCGTTTTTGTATTAATTTTAATGCAGGAGTTAATGGAGGTTTCCACTATGTAACGGTCGATTACCGACGTTATCGGAGAGCAAAGGTCACTTTGAGTGCAGCATATTCTGCAACAATACATTTTAAAAACAAAATTACGAACATTAGCAACCATCTACATGTATTAAAAAACAAAAGTTAGGCTATGACGTTTGCATGTTTGATTTTTTCTGCATAGGACTTCCAATTTGTTTAGTTTTAGTTTCGTTACGGAAAAAGCGTACTGCCGTGATTCCCGAGATACATATTCCCCTACTTTTTAAGTATAGGCCTATAGAATAAGAAAATAAAAATACACAATTGGGGGTGGTGGAAGGGGAGGTATTTGTTTGAGTTTCAATTGTATCTTATGACACCAAGTTTGGATAAGAAGCCAAGCATGCTCCTTCACGTTGAAGATGTGAATTTGGCCCTGAAGTGTCAACGATTCATTGTATAAAAATGCTTTTCTGCATCTCATCCACCCCATGCCATCTCAGAATTCAATTGTCTTATCAGGGGTGGCGGAGCGTTCAAAATATTGGGGGATTTAATGAGATAAGGTGACATGTGATACGTTCACCTAAAATTATTGGGCTGAAGCCCGCACATCCCCCTTCCCAGCTCCGCCGCCTCTGTCGATTGCAAGTCATCATTGTAATGGGACCTAAATAAAAACCTTGATATAAACGCATAATGTAAGTTTCGCGTAACTAGCATGGCTACTTTAATATGAAATTTAAATTGGTTCTTCCCCATTTTTCTGTTTGTTCAAACTTAAGGAAACACTTGAAATATTATATTTAACATTCATCCTATCCATGTAATGATAATCATCGGGATTACGTAATTCCCCTTTGATGTCGCTACTGCTGCGAGAAAAATCTGGGTCACTGCCAAAATGCGTTTAGAGCAGTGATGCGGTCTAATTTGCTGCACCGTATAATTTAGTGCACTTGAAATAGCTTTTTGAATGATTTAGCCAATGTATTTTCACCCAAATCAGCACTAATGGGGCTGTTATATAGCAATAAATATTCAAGTGTTTGAAGTTTTTTCCCCCAAAACCGAGAATGATTGTTTGTTGTCCGTAACTACTCATGTTGAGAGACGCTATAGCGACCACGTGTGACTTCCGCAACTGGGGATGACAGATCACACGGCGTGAGAATATTACCGAGTTTTGAGCATGAGCAGGCTATTACCGCATTAATTTATGTCAACACGTGCTGATTTTGTGATTCGTAATCCAAGCAACAACTCCCTGGTAATCCGGTTGTAAAAACAATAACAATACCCAGGCAAACATTTAATCCGTCCGTAAATACAATTATTAGTTTTGAAATATTTGTTACTCTTTGAGGTAAATGTTAAAAGACACGAATTAATCTGTAATTTTATCACAATTGATGTGAAACGAGAATTTCTTCAATGTTTTCACTGCACATTAGAACTCTTTAAAAGCTGGGATACTTTCAACGATAGGCCAAAGGACATCGATGCGTATGAATTTTGATTTCTTTGCATCGCTACCGTGGTTTGATTCATGACTTGTGTGTTTCTAATCATTAACGCAAATTCTTCTGGGCCAACTTTAGGAATAGGTAGATTGGAAAAGAATTAAGTTGTTGTCTCCATATTTCATAGGAAAGAAGGGACGGGCCCAAATTTCCTAGCGGACTATTTTTACTATGAGGGGGGAACAAATTTACTGGATGGCTACGGCTTAATTGTCTGGGGTCCACATTTCCTAGGAAATAAGAGCCGGAGGGGGCCAAAATTTACTGGGGTAGAATTTACTTTTACACCGATCAGTGGTTGGGTGATGTGTATTGTGATTTGATAATGAATGGATATAGGCGGAAATTTCTTGTGTCTTGTGTGTATTTGACGGGTTATGTTAATGAGTGCTAGCCTAGGCCTATCGCCTTCCTCATGAGCACAAGCTAGCTACATTCCATGCATCCCATCCCAAGTACCGTGGAAATAATTAGTGATATGCATATGGCCCCGGGTGAAAAATGTGAAGGCAATGACATAGCGGGTAAAGATTGAAATGATAAGGTTGGTTAGATGGTTTCGTGAATTTATGCGAACTTGAAAAAGCAAACATAAAAATTGAATTAACATTCGTTTACACGTAGCATGATTTCCTAAACGTTTAAACGTCACAACCTTATTAGCAGCCCTGGGATGCCCCATTGAATACTACCGTACCCAGCGATGATTCTTCCACGTGTCCACGAAAACTTATAGGTTTGGAAACAAACTTTTATTTCTGGCAATCTGCTGCCCATACGGCAAATTACGGCTTACGCAATGCCGCTGCGTTCACCAACCCGACAAAACTTTATCCTTAACGTTAGTGGATTTAAGTGTAACGCTCTAGCCCCGCGATGCAATGCAGCAATGTAGCACAAAACTTACTGACACTTGAGACTTGCTATACGACAAGCGAAAATGATCAAACAACAACTTCACACGTTATCTTCTAGGCTATGTCATAACCTATTATACAACTCGGTAATCCAATCCGATACAGCGTGACCTTAATAAGATTACGAGAATTTGCATATTCATAGCAGAATGCCCGAATTCTGATTGGAAAATACTGCGATATGATTAAACATATATGTCCATACAAGTAACTAATAAACATGCATGTATACCAACTGACCAATACCATGGCCCAGAGCGGTACCGGTATTTAAACGCGAATAGGATAGAGCTATTTTTAGTAAATTACGCATGAAATCTAACACTTTGTTAAAACCTTTGAGAGCTTTAATTAAAAAATACATGGAATATCTCTTAACAAAATACAAGCTTAAATTTCGATACAAAAATCTCGCTTTGAGCCAGAATCTCAAGAGCAAAACTGTAAAAACCTAGGAAGAGATGCATTTTTAAGCAAAACTTAGTACAGGCACATATAAGAGGTCACGTACGATTTGATAATCTCCACTCATACACTCTGTGTATGGGTGGAGCTAAAAAAGGTGGAGTCAAATAATTATGCCTGATATAGCCCTTGGTGTATACAACATGATAAATATTAAATCATATGTCCTTCATGGCCCCCATCCATGTCCCACATGGCATCCCTCCCTATGTTTATATGCAATCACATCCTGTCACACTCCCTGACTAAACATATTAAATAAAAAAGTCTGGTCAGGTCATAATACTATAGCAACTTTATGCAAATGGGCACAATAATAAAGGTGGAGTTTAAGAAATCATGCCTGATACAACTGTTGGTGCCCAAATATTTTGAAGAATTTGAAGGATTTTTAATCTTAAGTACTACAAGAGAGACTTGAAGATCTCTGAAGAATATTGGAAAATTATATCATTTTACAGTTATCTTTTAAGAAAATATCAAAAGTGTTATAGACTTTTTAAGGAAACTAGTCTTCAATCCTATCTTAAGTATCTCTGAAAAACTATAACATTTTATAAGGAAATTCTGACCTTCCATAAGGATATCTGAAGAAACTTTATCTTTTTCTGAGGAAGTCTGAAGAAACTTTAACATTTTCTGAGAAATTCTCAAAAAACTTTAACATTTCTGAGGAAATCTCAGGACAAATCTAAGGACGGCCAGACGTAATCGCCATTACATAAGTTCGCATAATGCTACGCATGCAAACCAAAAATAACACAACTATGGGACTAACGGCCGAATGATTCAACATGCCCGTAGTACTGTACATAAACACGTACTGTAGGCTAGTACATAGGCCCTATGCATGATGTACGTACACTGTACAGTTAACGTGTAAGTTTTGATGATTTTTTTAATGCAGGCTGTCAATTGTCAATGATATTATTAGCTAGGATTCTACTTTCCTCCTGTATTGTGTTGATCGTGTATCTGTAAAATGATCACAATCTGCAAGTCAGAATAGTATATTATCGTTGACAATTGGTCAAAGTTCACTTAAATCTCATGAAAGTTTAGATACGATAAACAAAAGTATTTTCTAGTTTATTTTAAAATTGTTAACAAATATTATGATTCAACAATCGACATTATACAAGGATTAGATATGAACAATTTCTTAATATTTTTATGATGATATAGTCCGATTTTTGATGTTTTTTTTGGTATTTTAAGCACAATTTTCATTCACTTTAGCGAGGCAGGCCTACACAAGTGTGTGTTAACAATTAAATTGCAAGCTTCGCTAGCACACAGTGCCCTGTACATTATGCAGTGCCCTGTACATTATGCAGTGCCCTGTACATTATGCAGTGCCCTGTACATTATGCAGTGCCCTGTTAATTATGCAGTGCCCTGTACATTATGCAGTGCACTGTACATACAACAGCAAATTTACAAAATACGACAGCAAATTTACAAAATACGCCAAATTTCAAGAGCTTGTCGTGCCCAAATACTGCACGCCAGACAAAAAACTATAAGGCAATCTCTGCCCCTACACCTTTCTTAAAAAGTATCGCAATACTACGATATATCGTGATGTTTTTCTCCATGATAACCGATACATAATAGAGCCATGTCGTGACAGCACTACTTTACAATACACATTATCATCACTTCCAACATCATCTTCAAGATCTTGTTCTGGATGAAAGTTTCCATACTTGTTTAAAGTGAATTTATTAGTGTTTCCTCTAAACTGGTACCTCCTTGTTTCCATTACTATTAAAGTATACAAAACACGAACCTTTCCAAGGGCCTTCCTGTATCTCTGAACAGCTTTCTCCGTTAAATCCTGCACGCTGAGTTCTCCATTCCCGCATGGGACTATAATTTTGACAGGGCCGAAGCACACAGTCACCTTCATGGTGAATCAGCTAAGTTGATTCAATGCATAAGCTGTAAACAAATTCACAGTGAAACAATAAGTAGTAGTTTAAAAAGTGGTAATAATCAGCGCATGTGTTAAAGCAGTTAGTCAGGCCTCACCTTGAATATGCTATTCAGGCTTGGAGTCTCTTTTATAAGAAGGAAAAGTTCATTTTGGAGCAGGTTCAGCGAAGAGCCACTAAGACTTATCCCCAAAGTAAGGAATCTCTGTTATGAATTAAGGTTGCAAATTCTTGGTTTCATCACTCTTGGGTTGAGAAGAGTATGTGGCGATATAATTTAGGTTTTTAAGTTCCTATCTGGTAGTGATTTTATTATTTTTGTTTTTTTGTGGTGGTGTTTGTTTGGGCTTTAATGGGATCACTCACCCTTCTTAGCCGTCATCTTGTTATGTTAAATGAGTGCACAATTCCACTTTCAAAACCAGACTTCAATGATGTTATAGCTCACCCTATAGCAATGCAAGAAAAATAGATTGCTTTTATTTTTGTCATATCTGATATTTTAATGTTTTTTAAAGTTCTATTTGAAGTCTTCACTGTTATTATCTTATCAACCACATATACATATATTTGGGGATGAGATATTGCAGTCACATTGCTGTATAGGCAAATAACTGCCTTTATCCCCTACACTACATGGCCACCCCCATTGATATTAGGAGGGGGGGCTGGCGGGGCCCACCAGGGGTTTAACCAGGGGTCTCATATGTACACATCATATTAGGAGCTAGGATTCATAAGTTTTTAAAACGGAACAAAATTTGATGATTTTTGCGTCTGTCTTTGTGTGCATGTGTGTGTACGCAACAATTGATTTTGTGTTGCTTATAACTTCAACTGTAATACACACATGAACCAAAAATGGTGGAAGGGTACCCCTGGCCCAAATCTTTTGTCTCCACAGTTTTGGGGTACAAAAGTCAAAGGTCACAGGTCAAATGGGACAAGATTTTAGTGATGGTTGAATCTTTTGAAGGAATTACTTGGTATCTTTACAAATTGCATAGGTGGGTAGGGTTTAAGATTTAACAAAACTTTAAAATAATTGGAGGTCAAAAGGTCAAAAAAGTGCTTTTTATGCAGCATTTTGCGGCATCCTAAACTTAAAAAGTACAGGACCTATACAAACCCTATGTTGTACCATGATACCTTGATACATGAATTTGTGTCCCGTAGACTCTGGGGCCAAAAGGTCAAAGAGCTATTGACCACTTTTCACCATTTCCCCCTATAATTATGGAATGGTACTTGTGACATGAGCATGAATATACAGTAAATGTGAAAAATTTCAGATGTTGTTTCAGTGATTAGGGTCAAGGGTCAGAGGTCATATAAGTGATTTTAGGGGGTAATTATCTACTAATTTGTACATTTTTGTGCCACTTTAAATTCCTTAATTGCAAGACCTATACCAATCTGGTTTGTATCATGATACTGTAGTACATGGACTTGTGTCCCATAAAGTCTAGCATCAAAAGGTCACAGAGATATTGACCCCTTTTAACCATTCCCACCATAGTTTTAAAGAGGTAAGAGTGATCTGAGCATGGGCAGTGTCATATAGTAATTCAGATATTGTTTTGGTGGTTAGGGTCAAAGTCAAATATGTAATTTTAGGGACAAGTTTTTGGTGATGGTTGTATCTTTAAAGAAATTACTTGGTTACCTTTACAAATTGCATAGGTGGGTAAGGTTTTACATTCTAACAAAATTAAAACCATTTGGAGGTCAAAAGGTCAAAGAAGTGCTTTTTGGGCAAAGTTTTGCACCATTTTAAAATTAAAAAGTACAAGATCTACTGAATACCAACCAATCCTATGTTGTGCCATGATACCTTGGCACATGAAATTGAGTCCCCTAGATTCTGGGTCAAAAGGTCAAAGAGCTATTGACCACTTTTCACCATTCTCCCCTATAGTTATGGAATAATTAGTGTGACGTGAGCATGAATAGTGTCATACAGTAGGTATGATTAATCTGAAAAGTTGTTTCAGTATTTAGGGTCAAGGGTCAGAGGTCAAATATGTGATTTAAAGGGGTAACTACTAATTTTCTCATTTTTGTGCCAAAAGTCACAAAGCTATAGATACCCTGTTAGCTATTTCCCCCACTATGCTGTATGCTTATTGTGATGAGATCAGCAACTCCATGGATTGCTTTCTTGTTAAAACAAGACATTGGTTGCATGCATATTTGTTTTGTATTTTGACATGTTTGTTTGACATTAATTAATTTGTTAAGAATGTTTTGCTGGACTTTTTAATGAGAGTTTTGTCTCGTTAAAAGAGGAAAATTATTTCAAATATAAAACAAAACAGACATGCGGTTGTTAAAATATGAGCATTTTAAGATTGTAACTTTACAGTATGTCTTGTCTACTCATATGCATGACATCGCCACCAAAAACAATAGGGCACATCTACAAACCATGGACAATCTGTGTACCACATATGACAGATGAATCACATGTATCGCTCTTGAGATACTGTGTTTACAAAGCTCTCTTCAACATAATCATGTTAAGCGCCATCCACTATGCATATTAATGAAATTCAACATTTTTTACCGTGAACATGTACACACTAGTTTAAAATATAATAATACCAACTTTAAAACAAATCAGTCATGCGGTTGTCAAAATATGAGTATTTTAACATAAAGTCCTGCCTAATCATTAATATGTATGCCATCGCCACCACAAACAATAGGGCACATCAGCGGACAATGGGTTATTTGTGTAACACATGAGCTGAATCCCATGTATCTTTCTTGAAATACTGTGTTTACAGGTTCTTTTCAACAAAATCATTATAATCCCCGCCCTAAACATATTAATGAAATTCAACATTTTGTTACCATGAACAGATATACATACTGTATACCGTACCATCTAACAACATAATTACACTAAATATGAAAAACAGACGTGCGGTTTAAGAAAAAATGAACATTTTATGATTTTAACATTAAGCCCCGCCTACTCAATAATATGCATGACACTGCCACCAAAAGCAATAGGGCACATCAGCGGACCATGGGCTGTTTGTGTACCACATATGAACTGAAACCTATGTATAGTTCTTGATATACTGTGTTTACAAGCTCTTTTCAACAAAATCATGTTAAGCCCCGCCCACTATGCATATTAATGATATTCAACATTTTTGTACCATGCACATGTAGACACTAGCTAAAAACATAATTACACTTAATATGACACAAAACAGACATGTGGTTATTCAAAATATGAACATTTGAAGATTTTAACATTAAGCCCTGCCTACTCAATAATATGCATGACATTGCATTGTCACCGAAAACAATAGGGCACATCTGCAGACTATGGGCTATTTGTGTACCACATATGGACTAAAACCCATGCACACAGTAGTTTTTGAGATTGTGCTTACAAGCTCTTTTCAATAAAATTATTTTAAGCTCCGCCCACTATGCATATTAATGATATTCAACACTTTTGTACCATGAACATGTAGAAACTAGTTAACAACATAATTACACTAAATATGAAACAAAACAGCCAGGTTTATATCTAAATATAAACATTTGAAGGTTTTAACATTAAGCTCCACCTACTCATTAATATGCATGACATCAACACCAAAAGCAATAGGGCACATTTACGGATTATGAGCTATCTGTGTACCACATATAACATAAATACATTTTATGGTTCTTGAGATATCGTGTTTACGAGCTGGGCATCACACACATACATACATACACGGACATCATAACCGCATCGATTCCTAAAACTGATCGCATCGATTCCTGATGCTGATCGCATCGGAACCAAAAATTACTTTGACGGTTGATTGAAAAGTGGGACAAATACCACTTAGCCCTGATAATACTGTACTTAGGCCTGCCAATATGATTTTTAATAAAAAATAATAAATCTAAAACATTTATCCTTAAGCTTGAATTAAAAGTACTGTATACAACCAACCATGCTACAATTTATCAGGTTAGATGTTTCCAGTTTAGCTAGATCTGACTAGGCAAGGCATGATTTCATATGTTCTATTGCATTGCATGTAACCTAAATTCTTTCGTAACCATGGTTCTATTTAGTTATTGTACACATCCCTCAGTACGGTTGACATTGGAATTGCTGTACAAGGGTTGTTATAGTTGCTATATAATTCTCCTGTTTTTAAGAATTCACATGTTGTTGAAAATTGATGAATGAAAAATAACTTACTTTTTGGATATTCTTATACCAATTAGTCTAAAGGAAGGATACTGTTTTCCAAAAAACATTTCCTAAATCTTTACTAATTTGGCCCATAATGGGATAAAAGTTCCCTGATTTATGTTTTAGTGGCCATCTTTCTTAGTCACCGCACGCTTGTTTTCAACTATTCAAACCTCCGCAAACAAGTTTTAGGATGTTCCATTAAACTGCAGGTTAATTTTTCACTGACATTCATTTTTTTGTTGATATAATTTTATTAAATAGTATTAAGGAAAAAACTGTGTGCAAAAACAAATAAAATAAAACTTCTAGAAATGTTTAAATAATAAAATGGTACTTTGTAAATATTACAGTATCTTAATTATTTTCCTCAAATAATCTAAAACTTATTACATGTACCCCTGCTAAATAGCCCGATAGCAATGTTTTGAATTTTGTCCGTGCTTTGGAGAGCTCGTCAGTCAATTTTACGCAAAGAAAAATAGTCCAGAAAATGCTTTGATAAAAGTAACTAACATCACCATAAAAACAGTTTTAGAAGACATGGATCAAACATCATGAATAAGCATTGTCGGCAAAAAAAGAAAAAAAAAGAAGGTAAAATGGTTTAGTTTTTATAAAGATCTTAAAACTGAGATTTTCATGTTTTAACAGCATTCCAAACATTACAGCAGGGTATCTATAGGGCTTTGTAGCCTACTACCCTCGAACGACCAGCCATCAGTAATCGGCAGCCATCACTTACACAGCTGGCATCAGATTGATGGTACTACAGGGAGTACTAGGTTCCGTTTATGCAAGTAGGTCTCTTCTTAGTTCGAGATTCCATTTTCATTCAATTTTTGCATTTTTTGACATTTTGCATTTGTTTGTTATTTCAGCCCTATCATACAGTCGAAGCAAATTACGATCTCAGCCTATACACTTTCTGTAATAATTAAGTATATGGAATTTCCACTCGACATCAGGTGAGAATTAAGAGACATTTTTCGTACAAAAATAATCAAATTGGAAAGTTTTTATTCACATGGAAATTGTATGAATGTCTGCCTAAAGATGTTAATTTTGTATGAATCTATGCAAAAACAATTATGATAAAGGTAATTTTACAAAAACAAAGTCTTTTCACACCAACTCACATCAAGTTTTCAGAGAGGTTTTTGTAAGTGATCGTAAGCAGCTTGTCAAAAGACGTCAACAACATAATGAGCCAATCAGGAACCAGGAAAGTTAATATTGTCTACAGTAACATTAAGGTGTTGTATATACTTCTCTGCAAGTAATATGAAAAATGTATTAACAATGTGAGTCCATTTTAAGTTAGGCCTACTGTAGTTTGTGAAAGACTTCGGTTTTGTTCATTTGTCATTCTTCAAAATGGCCATTTTCATCGAACAAGTTTCTTTACAGATTGCTCTAGGTTTTTGGAAAAAATTCCAGTTTTAAGGTAAAATTGAGTTGAATGTATGTATGTGTAATTTAAGATAAATCTTTGTTATCAAAATAAATCAAAATAATGCAAGTTTTTTAAAGATTGAAAAGTGATATAATATTTTGATTAATTACCTCTACCTGATGGTGCCTATTCAAAACAAAATGCAAATCTCAACGATCCATTGATAACAATGAAGGATATCATTTGTATGGTAAAATCCTAGTATAGCAATAAATTTCTATATTAGGATTTTTGCTTTTTCTGTTTTAATTTTGGTTTTATTCCATTGTATTTATGTATTTTAACTATTTTTCTTTTTAGATTTGGGTCTTTCAGGTAAAAACTAAGCCAAAATTGTTTAAAAAAGAAGAATTCTTTCGTTTTGGCTTTCCAATTGAAACTTTTACTCTTCAGTATGTATAGTACTAGTCTACAGTACTGACGAGTGAAGTCTGCAAGCCGCTTTGCCGTTTAAGTGAAATAAACAAAAAACGTGCGCATAATTTAAGTAGATCCTCATTTTCAGATTAGGTTTTAGGATAAGGTTTTAAGATTAGTTTTTGAGATTAGGTTTTTAGGATTAGGTTTTAAGTTTTAAGGATTAGGTTTTAGGTTTAGGATTCGATTTTAGGATTAGGGTTTAAGATTAAGAAAAGATCAATTTGAAGTTTAAAATATATGCATTGTGCAGACGTAGGCTAAAGCGTAGTACGCGTCCACATACCCAAATAGAGCAAATCTCCAAATCTACAGATTTGGGGATGTGCCCATGTCCATTGAAAAAGTGGCGCCACACACTTATCAAAAGTCAATGGGATTTAACACGTTTAAAAAAAAGTTCCCAGATTTTTTGGGAACCTTTATTTTTGATATCAAAATCAACTCCCTTGTCACTAAAAAAATCAACACACTTAATTCAGTTTTATTTCCAGTTGCAGTTGTAAAATTTGGAAAGAAACAACAACAATAAATGGTCAAAATTAGAAGGAAAGGGCAAAAAAAAGCAACAATTTTGTGACAGGTTTTTTTCTTCAAATTTGTGAAACGCTCTTAACAATACATGTACATGTACCGACGTGTGCACATGTAAAATGTATTACGCCTCGCAATTAGCGTGCACAATAATTTGAACATCTTACCCCCGTGATGCATATGTACACATATAGGCCTTTGACGTTATGTGCATTGAAATTGTAACATTTAAATAGTGCAATCCAATTCCTGCGCTTTACATACGCCCGTGAAAAATGCATGTGAAGGTTCCTCGCCCGTGTTGCTCTTTCTCTAACTTGTGTACACTCGCGCACACATAACAATGCTCAGCGAAGAAAAATCACTTCTACGCAGGAATTTAACTGTAAAAGATCATAGAGCCAAAACTTCCAGAAAGTAAAGCATCAGTTTTACTCAGTGATATCATTTAATTTGGGAAGGCTCCCTAATACGGAGGACTAAGTTTTTCATGTTTACAAGGTAAAGAGAGAAGTTGGTAGCCATTAGAAGTAAGAATTTGTTTCGGTGATGTTGCATAATAAATATTGCAACATCATTGCAATATATGGTTGAGATGTAACAGTTAGGCCTAGGCTCACTAGCTAAAGCGTGGTGTCCACTTGTGCACAAATCATAGCACGTTTTCACCGACAAAGAGTCTCGGATGTTCAAAATGCCCAGATGACCGAATACAGATTTACCACTATACGTGAATTCCACTTGTTTCAGCAGCATATCAAAGCTAGAGGAATCTCGAGTCGAGGTAGCCTAGGCCTAACTTAGTCTCTAAGTTCTACCTCAGACCTTAATTTGTTCCAGTCTGCCCACTAGGATTTAGGCCCAGTCCTTGGCCTTTTCAATGTTACCAGGCGAGAATTATACGTATCACCATCATCATTCTACAGTATGACACCTTATCAATCTACAGCATGACACCCTATCAATCTACAGTATGACACATTATCAATCTACAGTATGACACCTTATCAATCTACAGTATGACACCTTATCAATCTACAGTACGACACCTTATCAATCTACGGTACGACACCTTATCAATCTACAGCATGACACCCTATCAATCTACAGTATGACACATTATCAATGACACCTTATCAATCTACAGTATGACACCTTATCAATCTACAGTACGACACCTTATCAATATACAGTATGACACCTTATCAACCTACAGTATGACACCTTATCAATCTACAGTATGACACCTTATCAATTAATATGCAACATTCTTTACAGTTACTTAAATGTCACTGTATGGCAAAGTAGTGTAGTCACAACAGCTATAGCAAATATTTTTCGTGTTAATGGTACATTTGCCACGACACTTTAACGCAGACAAGTTGTTTTCAAATTGGGATAATCAACTGTCGGCGATTCAATTTGTAACACAACTTTAAGTCCTACTCACCGGTATCAGAATGTGTTTTTCTTAACTTTCTGGGATCCTCAAAAATGTTAAAATAATCACAAACAAGTAAAACTGATCGGAGACAAAAAATATTCCACAAGATTCACATTTTTCTTATTTGTTTGGCCACTCGCATAGCCTACACAGGAAATGTAACTGCGGCCATAGTATTTTCGTAACTAATATTCGATGTGCTTGCAACAGTACAAGGTCAAAGGTAAGATTTCGATCGATTTACATACTTACTAGCTCGTAAATTGGTTAAGCGCGCGTTCTCAGAGGGTGTGTTTGTTTTGGGTAGATGACTAAGTTTTGCTGCATAGGTGACTAACTTTTGCTGCAAAACTTACACTTTAATTGATATGGGATGAACAATGACTGCAAAAATATTAGTTGTACGAGATAGACAAAGACAAGATGAAAGTGTGACCTTATAAAATTTGTTATCAATCATTTTTTGTTATCAATATTGGGCAATGATTAGAAAATTATCATTTTGCATTGAGATTCAAATGAGCCCTTTTACAGTTGAAATTAATTAGTAAACTAGGATTGAGACACCTTCAATTTGATTAGGAAAGAAACTGAGACCGTCCCCAAACGTTTATTCGAATATTGATAATGTTTAAGCCTGGAAGTAGTCTTTTCTACTTTCAAGGTTTAACGAATTATGCCTACTCTCATTGATAGGGAACGTGGTAGAGTTGACTTTTTTCCAGGAGTCGAAATTTTCCAGGCCCGGAAAAAGATAAAGATAAAAAGATAATACATTTTTTATCAAAACTTGATAAGGATGTTAGTTAGCATAGCATAGCATAGCAAGGTTTAACGTCCCGAAAGCATCCAGTGCTGGACATGATATCAAGACGGCCAAGGCCTTTGATAAC
Organism: Chiridota heheva; assembly: GCA_020152595.1. NCBI lineage: Eukaryota > Metazoa > Echinodermata > Holothuroidea > Apodida > Chiridotidae > Chiridota > Chiridota heheva. The sequence goes on from JAIGNY010000634.1 coordinate 1,292,891, forward strand.
CAGCTGTAAACTCACTGGTTCAAGACCCACCAGGATACGAACCCGGGACGTGCGGATGAGCAGACACCCAAACATCAAGTTTTGGCGTATACTATACTGTTGACATAGATGTAAAAGTGCTCCTAAAATATTCTCAAAGGTGCAAGAACTGGTGGAATATGCATAATGTGCTCCTTTTTCTTTGTTGTTTTGGGCTCACCATGGGCATAGACCCTTGTGGGGGGAACAGGGGCATGTGCCCCTCCCTCCCCAATATTGCAGTGACCTACAAGGTTCCCCCTCAACTAAGTCATTTTTTAACTATTGAACTAGTGTTATAGCATATCTTTTGTTCCACCCCCTCCCATGAAGAATATCTTCCCATGAAGGTGTGGACCCCAATCCAAATTTTCTTGAGAAATCTTTGATACCTGTCGGGAAATTGGGGGATCCTCCATATACAGGCATAACTTCATTGACAACTTGCATGTAAAACTTTCAACATATAAAACATTTTTGTGTAAATGAATTAAGGTTGTGATACTGAGGCAATAGAATATCATGAACCAGATTAATAACACAAACAATATTATAATAATAACATTTTTCATCTCAAAAGACTAGTATTAACACCTAGCCTATCCACAAGTAACAAATATGCCGACACCTGCAATTCGTAATTCGTAGGTATTGAGTGACAGCGTCAAGCACCTTAGTCAGAATTTTTCTTTTGTGGGATTTTTAATTGTCGGGTTTGCTGGATCAGCCAGGCGGGTTTATGGCCGTAATAGCACAAAAGAAAAAGAACATCAACCTTACTGTCGGTACCTGACAACAGTGGCGTGGTAGTAGGGAAAAGGGGACGGGGGGGCAGCCCGCTTTAATTTTTTGATAGGGCGCCAAGTGCCCAAGGGGACGCCAAAATCGTCCTGAGGCCTTTTTTTTTAGACCTGTTAAATTTTACATGTTGATCAATAATTTAATAATAAGCACAAAGATATTCCATTTGTGTAGTCCAAAAGCGTATGAATTTTCCAAAAATTCGTCTTTTCTGTGGAAAATTCATTTCCACAGAAAAGACAATTTGTTTGCCCTGAACCCACCATTGGAATTAGCGCTCGGACAGTAGCCGATGAATGGCGATAACTCGTCAGCAATATCTAATATCTGCCCCTATTATATGAAGGGCAAACAATATGATTGAATACGTCTGGTAGAAGCCTATCGAGAGGGCGCCGCCGTATTCACAGGGGAGCAAAAATTTTTTGATAAGAATATATTCTTATGTTCTTTTTATTCTCAACGTTGTAAATGTTTTCTCTCAAAAACATGAAAATCATCCCTAGACCCCAACTAAAAACACATAATGGAGTCAATGGGATCCTACATTCAGATATTTGAACATTCGTTCAAAAATATACATATATATATATTCTTTTTAACTAAATTTAGTGTGGAATTGAAACGATTTTCTGCTACCAAAATCACGCCGAAAAACGCTATAGCTTCCCGGGGGTCTCCCAACACTGGACCCCTACCAGGACGTCGACCCTGGACTTGACACAATATTAAGCAATTTTCTGCTATTAAAATCGCGAGAAATGCAGTGATTCTGGGGGTTTTGCCGACTTCCCCCTACCTGCAGTTTCGCCCCCTGATGTAACACATTTTAAAGCCCCTTTTCTATTTTCAAAAGAACAATAAACGTAAGGCTTCCCGCGAAACCCCGGATACCCACCAGGGCTTCGTGGCCGTTAATTTTTTTCATTTTTCGTGAAAAATGCTTCCATTTTTGTAAAACTATTTCTTTATTTTGGAGATATTTTTTTCAATATTTCGGAAGTTTTCTTTAATTTTCTGAAAACTTTCCTTCATTTTGCTGAAATTTCTTCAATATTTGGGGAATTTCTTTAATTTTCGTGAAATTTGCTTCCATTTTCGTGCAACTTCCTTTACTTTGGGGAATATTTTCTTCAATATTTGGGAAATTTTCTTCAATTTTCGTAAAACTTCCTTCATTTTGCGGAAATTTTCTTCAATTTTTGGAACTCTTCTTCTATTTTTCGAGAAATTTCTTTCATTTTCGCGAATTTTTTTTTAATTTTTGTGAAACCCCTTCATTTTGTAAAAATTTTCTTTAATTTTTGGAAGTCTCCTTCAATTTTCGAAAAAATTTTCCTCATTTTCGCGAAATTTTCTCCAAATTTCGGAAAATTTCATTCTTTTTCGTGAAATTTGCTTTACTTTGGGGATATTTTCTTCAATATTTGGGAAATTTTCTTCAATTTCGGGGTAATTTCCCCATTTTGCGGATTTTTTTTTTCATTTTTTGGAAGTTTTCTTCAATTTTCTAGAAATTTCCTTTATTTGGGGGAATTTCTCTTCATTTTTGGGAAATTCCCTTCACATCGGCATATTTGGGAAATATCTTCAATTTTCGTGAAATTTTCTTCAATTTTCGGAAAATTTTCTTCAATTTTCGGAAAATTTTACAAAGCAGCGCTTTCAGAGACTTCGTCCTATGGTCCCTTTCAAGGCTTTGTTTGAAACACTGATTTTAAACATACCTTAGATCTATGTGCCAACATTTTGCTCTTATGCAACATTTTTTTAGGGGCGCCAAAATGCACTTGCCCCCCCCCCTCCAGTGAAACATGACCCGCCACAGCCTGACAATATTATATCAATTGTTTATATTTTTTTATCAGGATTTGTTTACTCGTTTAATTAAGGGATTACAGGGATTGCAGTCGACAAACCTGACAAATTAAAAAATCCTCCACGGAAGGTACGGGAGGCAAGAGGGGGGGGGGGGGGAGGGGATTGGTAAAAGAATTAGGTATAGTTTTGATCAATATAGCCTAATATGAATCAATAAATTACAAAACATATGCAGTGGCGTAGGGACCGTATAATGAAGGCCTAAAGAATTGATTTTGATTCTTCCGGAAATCTTCAATTTTCGGCAAATCTACTCTTCAATTATCGTAAAGTATTGATATTTGCTTCAATTTTCATGCAATTTCCTTCATTTTCGAGAAATTTTCTTTAATTTTCGAAAACGTTTCTATTACTTTTCGGAAAATTCCTTTAAATTTCTTACAACTTTTTTCTTTTCGTTAAATATTTTTTCAATTTTCGGGATTTTTTTTCATTTTTTCAAAATGTTGCCAAATTTCAATAATTCGACCTCATCCCTCCCCTTATCCCCTTTACAAATAGTTTTTGAAACGTGATAAAAGACTTATATAGGCCTATTTTTATTTTTTTGTAAATTTGTTGGGACAAACGATACAACTCCGCAATGTCAAATATCTTACCTATGCCAGTACACGCCGCTGATATGCAGTGCTTCGACAGTAATCCCTTTATCTTACCTATGCCAGTACACGCCGCTGATATGCAGTACTTCGACAGTGATCCCTCGTACAAAAAGGATGGCTAGATTTCTTTCCAACAAGATATAAAACTCACAGACTCAAGAACGAACATTTTGTGTTATTATTAATCGACATTTACCCTGAGCATCGGCGGCCTCCAAATACCTAAAATCGCAGAGCTTCCGCGGGGGATTCGACCCAGGACCCCCACCAGGCGGCCCCTAGAATCCTACGCCGCTAAGCTTCGCGCACGCACTGATGCCGCTGGCGCCATCTATTTGTCAGAAATTTTGACTCCCCCCCCCCCCCAGCCAGAGTACCCTACCTGCGCCCCTGGGACTAATTTTACAGCCTGGGGACATGTGACTTGGGAAGGGCTCCCTATGAGGTCGTACCCCCCCCCTTCCCCACCACGCACACACACATACACACACTTTTCGAAAGCTCGAAAGTTTTCTACACCCCTGGTTGTGAAGAGAACGAATTTAAAGGACATTTTGACTATTTAAAGATATTCTATGAAAGAACATAAGATTGGGGGGAAAATAGGGTAAATCGACACTGGAGTACCGTAGCAGTTGCAATATATTGTCTTATCTGATTGGATTGTGGGCAAATGCCCTCTTCTGTCGCCCGCCGCTGTAAAGAACTAAATAAAAGATTTTAAGCTTCATTAATATTCATACATCGCCCTCATAACCAAAAGTGCTATTTTCAAAATTGATTGTCAAGTTTTACGTTTTTTTAATAACAGATAAAAGTAGAAAAACATTATAACCTTCCAGGTACGAAACCAGCCTTTCTGATTGTGTGTGTGTGGGGAAGGGAGGGGATGGGGAGGAAGCGGGGGAAAGGGGGGGGGCACTCTGTTGCTACGGGACATTATTCAAAAGCGGCTCGGCTCGCGTTGGTTCGCTGTTGTTGTTTGCATCTGCTTAATCAGTTATGTCTCCAGAATTGCATTCGAAATATGAAAAGAAACTTTACTCACCGAAACTTGAAATAATCACACCAGACCAGCTTAACTTCTTTAGTCACACAATATGCTCGAGCAGACACTAGTGGAACCCTTTTATTTACCACTTGTTAGATATGATCGAATCTATCCAATTTATGGCACATCAATTCCACGAACAAGGATTTTGACAGTTCGAGAAAAAAATGAATTCATCCCAAAATCCATGAAATGTTACGGAGTTCATGTTAATACAGAGCCAGCCTTCAAATGATTCTTTCAGTAAGAAATAATATTCCCGCGAGCATGACGTCGGTCTGGGTGACATCAATGACTTTTTGAGGAATATCGAAAGTCAGTGTTTTCTTTCCTATTATCCTCTTGCCACTTTACGCCCCGGAGCGGATTTTTCCGTTAGTTGATACGACAAAACAAATAGGGGTTTTTCTCTTTTCAAGAGTATATAGTTTTTTTTTCTTTTTTTTTTCTGCATATTTTCACTTATACGAGTGTGATGTCTATACATGGAGTTTGAAATTTGACATTAGTTACATTCTTTTACTCTTGTTACAAAAAACGCCTTTAAGTTGATTTCACGACAATGCAAGAAAACTTTCTTTCGGAAAATAAAAAGAATCGTTGTTTCACCAACAGGGTATTTGAGGTGCCAAACCCAAATTTTGAATTAATGGGGCATTTTTGATTTCCAGACAATGCCAGAAAACTGTTGTACCTCGAATTATGAGGAATGTATAAAAAAACAATAACAAAAAACCCCATTCTGCTTGCCCCGTTGGTAGTTTGATCAGGCCTATTAATTGTTACAATGGGGAACTATCTGGTCTGATAAAGCAACGAACTTTCGTGAATGTCTAAATTCGGGGGTGCCTGTATGGGTCAGCTTCTAAAGATTGACTACTTGTACACTGTACAGCTATACCTATAAGATTGACTACTTGTACAGATATACCTATAAGATTGACTACTTGTGCAGGTATACCTATAAGATTTAACTACTTGTGCAGTTATACCTATAAGATTTACTACTTGTACAGCTATACCTATAAGATTTACTACTTGTACAGTTATACTTACAAGATTGACAACTTGTACAAGTTATACCTTATAAGATTTACTACTTGTACAGTTATACCTATAAGACTGACTACTTGTACAGTTATACCTATAAGATTTACTACTTGTACAGTTATACCTATAAGATTTACTACTTGTACAGTTATACCTACAAAATTTACTATTTGTACAGTTATACCTATAAAAGATTTGACTACCTGTGCAGTTATGTTATAATATTTACTATTTGTACAGTTATACGTATAAGATTTACTATTTGTACAGTTATATCTACAAGATTTACTATTTGTACAGTTATACCTATAAGATTTACTATTTATACCTTTAAGATTTACCTATACAGATTAAATACTTGTGCAGTTATACATTTAAGATTCACTACTTGTACATTTATACCTTTTAGATTTACTATTTGTACAGTTATACGTACAAGATTGACTACATGTACAGTTATACCTATCAGATTTACTACTTGTACAGTTATACTTATCAGATTTACTACTTGTACAGTTATACCTATAAGATTTACTACTTGTGCAGTTGTACCGAAATTTTACTGCAGTTATAACTGCATGTGTCTCATGCAGCACCCGTAATTCCTAGAAACAGGTGGGATTGAAATAAACTAGTTTTGTTAGCGCCCCCACTTCATATAGGAAAACTACGACCATGTTATCTCTACCCCTTCCCCCTTCCCCCTCCCCCATCCTGCCCCATCCACCCGCTCACTTTGAGAAGGAGAATTATGGCCCTGGCCGGTGCGGCTCAATTCTGGCGTACGTATGAAGAATTAGAATCGATGTTTGCCAAATCTCGAACATACCGCATCGCTGGTCCCAGTAAGAGGTAGGCCAGGGCTAACGTTAGACGTTTTGGGGACATTTCCACCACGGGGGGCGGACGCAGGCCTAGGTTAAATGTCAATTTGTACAAAAATGACAAATTTTTGGTCTAAGTGGAATAATTTAATTATATAGAAAAAAATGTTACTATTAGGGTTATTTCAAAATTGTTAAACTATCATTATAATATAGCCAATGACTTGTATTAAGCCCAGCTGTTTTAACAGAGTATAAATACATTGCTTTAAAGCTTAAACTGTTCGTGGGTTGCCATTAAACCAACTCTTAAAATGAAAATATTTTCAGTGTTTTACATTATATATTAACAGCTATTTTATACTTCTTTTCAAAAGATGTTTAAGAACAAATATTAAAAGTATTTGACACATTGAAAGATGAACAGCACTTAAATCATAGAATCTTTAATTAATATTACACATTTCATCAGGCTGACAATAGGTTAATTCAGTGAATACAATCATTTCAGTAACTTAGGTTTAACTTGTTAATAGAAAACTGAGGTAGGCCTGCAGCTATTGAAACAAACATGTTGTAAGTGAATATTTACACTTCCTATAACATAATAGTTCATTTATACACGGAGTTGCCAATAGAAAATGGCAACTCCCTGATTTACATCATTATGATATAATCAAGATTATGAAGAAATAAGTGTAACTTTATTTCCATATGGCTCCAAACTCTACCGGTCAAGATGCCAAATGAGTGTCAATGGTGACAGAACTGCAGAAAGATGTTTGCTAACAAGCATATGATATAGACTTTGATACTAATACTTTTTTTGCTATATTATAATGACATCAACCACGGCCTAGATGTTTCTCAATTAATTTTCTTT
>JAIGNY010000634.1:1305000-1375000 GCA_020152595.1 Chiridota heheva
TCCTTCATTTTCTGGAATTGTTTTTAATTTTCCGGAAGTGTTGCTTAACTCCACATCAATTTTACAAATTTTATGTTAATAAATTCCCAGTTTTACCTACCAACCGGGAAAGTGAAATCCAGGGCAGTTGCGGCTTTTTTATCCTGCTTCCTACGCCTTTACTAGCCTGGTGTTATATTTCCGCCCCTTCCCTGTAACTGCCCACCGAGATCAGCGCCATTGTATGATAATCAAATGCATAGTTTGTATATATTCCATTAATTGGCCTTAACCTTTTAACTTCTACCGCAGAGAAGCAAAATTATTATTTTTAAATGACACACGATCCAGAAAAGTCACGTAAATTGTCAAAGGTGAGCAACCCATACATTTGTTGAGAAGTAGCTGTCAGGGTATTTACAAATAAAATTCAAACAGTTTTGTTTTTTCTTGTCAACAAGTTTAATTAAGCGGAAAACTCCGCTTAGATTTGGAGACGGTGCATGTCAGGTTTAAAGTAACTTAAGTTACTTAGCATACTTGTAAAAGAAGGATACCACCTGTTGAAAGGAAGCAAATACAGAATTTATCACTCAACAAAGTTGGGGGTAAATGAAAATTCGATACAAAAATTTCCTTCAGGCGTTAACGTCACATAAATGAAACAGTTGGACAAGTTATCACGATTGATGGTTGCTTAAAATTTCCAATTCAAATGACTTTCCAAATCGTTAGTTATAGGGCCTATATAAAGAGTTTGAGCATAATTTTATCACAGTAACAATTATTTTATTGTATTTTTTTTGGCCGGGAAGAGAGGGGTCATTTCTTTGTTATGGTGTGTGGATTATTGGAGAGTCGGGATAAGACAAAGCATCATATTAACTTAAGGTTTGGCTGCTTAAAAAGATCAGCAAATGTAACGATTTGTACATGTTTTTATACGGTCTAAGATTTAAGGTTTAATATAGCCACACCCAGAGGCGGGGGACACGTTCCCTGATAATTTTGTTGGGGGGACGAATATCATTGTCCCCCTAAAAAAAATGAAGCCTTAAATAAATCCTATGTGGCTGGCTACACCACTGTCTGGGTTCACCCCCCCCCCCCTCCCCCCTCCCCTCCTTCTCTTCTCCAATGTTGAAAAGAAATCGCCGCCTTTTTTAACTCAAACGGGGAAAATCACCCTAACAAAAAACTTACACCTGAATTATATCAAAGTTACATCTGGGATGATGAAGTTTGATATGGCCTATTATATAAACAGTGATTAAATGCTTCTTAGCTAAAGAAATACAGTTTATATCAGGGTATGAAATTTTATCAAGTTATAATCTGCCAAATTCTTTATCTGGATTATATCTGGGATTTTAATATCTCCTATTATTATTTTGTGAGGGCAGATGATTTACTACAGCTCAGTGAGATAAAAACAAATATACAAGACCAAAAATTAAATGGAATGGCAAAAAAGGAAAATTAAAAACAAGGAAATACCGAGTAGCATAACATAACCGAAACGTTTGGCCAACATTTTATCTACTTGACAAACTTTGTGAGACAAAGAGCTAGCACTAGCCTAGCTAGAAATTATATTCTACGTGGGAAGGAGGTAGGAGAGTCGGGAAGGGGGGGGGGCAGGTTTAATTACTCCTCGTATACCCACTGCAAACCGAGGAAACATCACATTTGCTGTTTGATCAATGTTATGTCCAGCAGCGAATTACAACAAGGGAATTTTCCCCTGACCCCAAATGTTGACAAGCCTTCCAAAAATTAGACAAGAAGTCAGACTCGTATTTTGGACTCGTATTTTGTTCAAGTCGGACTTTCATCATTAATTTTGCCCAATTTTGTCATTTTCTTTTGCCATTCATGATGAAGAAATATCCCTCACTGGAAGTGTATGCACCTCAAAATTGAATTTGAACTCTTGAAACAAGTAACATACCTTCTGTAGAGCAGATTGATGTTGAGACCAGCCCCAAATTATGTTCTTCCCCCAGGCCCTACCAGGGGTGAAGTCTGCCTTGGATCGTAGAACGAAAACCTTGCTGATGGCTTACAAAATAAGTCTTTAAACTGTTTGGAGGCTGATTTTTACTGAGATCAAAAAACGGATCATTACCTCAAAATCTGGACCTTTCAGCACAATTTCTGGACCTTATGGGGAATCATTCGGTAGGTGGGGAGAAGGGGGAGTAATAACACGGTCGACCACTTGCTACACCCATGCCTAACAAGGCCTAATCTGACCCTGGTTGTATCCATTTAATTAATTTAGGTTGCCAATTTTCTACTACTGGGACAGTAATTGAGGCACTTTTCATTTTCAAAAGGGGCACTTTTGTCATTTTTCGGAAAAGTGAGGAAGAGGGGGGGGGGGAACGAGCCCCCCAATTCCTACACCTATGTAAATTACCAATGTTGTATGGAAAACCCTTCCTTGCTTTGATTTCACAAACACACCAGTGATATTGCACTTCAAGCTCTCTTAAAGCAAGAAATCTAAAAAAAAATCAAAGAAGTCAATTTGAAATTCACCTTTTAGTGTAATCGATCTTATTCACATTTCAGATATAATAGTTAATCAATTATCATAGATTAAAAAAAAAAAAAATATTAGCATAATACCTACACTTTAGACAGCTCAACTGCTCAAGAGTAACATGAAATCCTTGCTGGTCCAAATACCTAGCAAAAATACTTTTAGCCCCATAGGAAAAGCATTAAAAAAATCTCCTCATAATCAGCTAATTAGTAACCATTTTGCACAGTGTTCATGTTCAAAAGATTCTGAAGACTACAAAACAAGGGTTAAGGTAGTGAAGGTATGATTTACATACCGTGGGGTGGAGGAAAACGTCATGCTTTATACATTAAAGGATTAAAGGATTACACTATTGGTCAAGCGTGTCCATATTATATAAAGAAGACTAAAAGGATTAGTTCAGGATTAAGCATGTCCATCTTATATTTAAGTTTAAGTTTGGTATTATTTCTGTGGAAATGACTGAAATCAGACTAGTTGTGATGTCACAGCCTCAGATTCCTCAGTCTTAATGTACTTTAAAGAAAGTTCACTTAGTTTTTTCACTATTTAAATTATTTTTCTCAAACTTTCTTTAGGTGGTATATTATAAATACCCTTCCTAGATTCAGTTTTACTACTTTCCTGACATATCCCATGGTTTTTATGCCACAAAATCGCAGAACAAAATATGATAGAATACATAAAGACTTTGAGGAATCTGAGGCTGTGACATCACCAACTAGTCTGATTTCAGTCGTTTCTACACAAATGATACCAAACTTTAATATCTCCTTAACAGAATAAGATTTCTGAATGTTTTCTTCACCATTTTGTCTCTTTTGAAGTCCTCTTTCATATAAGATAAACATGTTTGACCTCTAAACTAATCCTTTAAATATCATTATCCTTGTAGCCCAACAGATTAAAAAAATCATTCTCCACCAGGAAATGGAGAAGATGTAGCCCCCTGCTGGGAAAACCGTTGCCTTTAAGACAACATGCAGTTTAAGTCGTCACCAAGTTTGAATTGTGATAAACATCATGTTTGATAATTCCCTTTATTGGATAATACAGGAACATAATAGTACACAAAATATTCAAAACTTAAGGAGATATTCAAGTTTTTCATGTATTTAATTCCCTCTGTTCATTAGTGTTGGAGAAGGGAGGTCACATGGGGTAGCTGCCAGAGAGGCCCAGGCTTTGTGAGAATCTGGTGAGATATTACATCACTATTATTACCATTTAGTAGCAATAACAAAACACTTTGTCCATGGTGTCTGTGCAATGTTTTCACATGGCTGTAGGGGTGGGGTCATTGCTGTTACTACCATAGTGCATGCATGAAAGTTGAGCTCCCAATCTTAAAACATAATCACGAAATGCTTCCTAAAGTGCCTTTTGGCTGTAAATACCAAACTAAACAAAAACTCACAGGCTACTGTACCATACAACAATTACAAAGTGCTTAATACACTTGCATCAAAAGACAACTTTGTTTTTCTTTGAATAGATATCATCATATATTCAGTAGATAAAAGTCATTTACTAATAGTTTGATGTACAGAACTGCTTTAAGTTTCAAGGTCTATTGACAGCTGCAAAAATGATGTTAACTGTCTTTTAAAAGGAATAAAACTCAAAATAGAAGAGCCATTGAAATATGAGCATAGCACTTTCAAATCCTTTGATAGTAGTCCTACAGAGTGTAAGTAATAGAGTGCATGTGAAACCCATTTTGTATCTCTCCATGCAAACCCGGGCCATAGGTGGGATTTTGGGGAAGTAAGCAAGTCACCCCCTTCTTCTCCCGCACATTTATTCTGAATTGATATCTTTTGTGTGGATGTTTTTGTATCTTAGCATGATTTTGTGAGTTTTGCCCCGCTTTCACTTTTGACTTTGCTCCTCCCTCACTTTCGGTAGGCAAATCCGGCAATGCCAATCACCATCTAACAGACACCTTCTACTGTACACAAACCAATTTAACTAAAGAAGTGTGAACCTTGAAATGAAATGCATATTATATATAAGCACTACCTTCGTTAATGCCTCCAGTGACTGGATTATGGTATGTGTGTATATAACTTGTATCCCCTACTATACATGGTACTGCTACCCCTCTATTACCCAGAGCATTACTATTCTGACACTGGCTCCGTCTAATATTACCATTCTTAAATGAGTAGTTATCGATTCAAACTGCTTGATAAAAATACTCTTTCAGTATTCCAGCACTGTAATATAAAAGGTGTCATGGCATATATCATAAAAGGTGTCATGGCATATATCATAAATGGTGTCATGGCATATATCATAAAAGGTGTCATGGCATATATCATAAATGGTGTCATGGCATATATCATAAATGGTGTCATGGCATATATCATAAAAGAAATTGAAATATCCATCCCAATATTGATGTGTATTTCTTACATGTAGCACATTTAAGGTCTGTGGGCATGCAGAGGCAATAGTAGCCAAACAGCTTTGAAGGATTGGTTCAGTGGTCAAGCAAGTCCATCTCATATGAAAGAGGACTTTAACAGAAACAAAATGGTGAAGAAAGCATTCAAATATCTTATTCCGTTTAAGAGATATTCAAGTTTAAAATTTGGTATCATTTGTGTAGAAACGATTGAAATCAGACTAGTTGTTATGTCATAGCCTCAGATTTCTCAAAATCTTTATGTATTTAATCATATTTTGTCCTGCAATTTTGTGGCTTAACAACCATTGGATATGTCAGGAAAGTAGTTAAACAGAATCCAGTTAAGTTTATTTGAATTTACCACCTAAAGAAAGTTTGAGGAAAAATAATTCAAATAGTAAAAAAGTAAAATAAATTTTCTACAAAATACATTAACAATTAATGTGAGGATGAAGGCAGCAACCTTCCATAGTAGACTTATTACACCAGTCATTTCTACACATAAGACGTGCTTTAAACTTGGATATCTCCTTAACGGAATAATTTTTGAATGCTTTCTTCACCATTTTGTTTCATTTGAAGCCCTTTTTCTTATAAGATAAGTTTGTTTGACCACTGAACTAAAATCATGAAATGAAATAGCATTTCATCAAAATCTCTTCAAAATTGACCATATGACAAATTGACCATATGAAAAATTGACCATATGACAAATTGACCATATGACAAATTGACCATATGCGTTTGATATTTTCAGGCATCAATTTTGCAAATTTATAATGTACTACTATGTCAACCCATTTTATGAGCCGTATGGAACTATTCTGTGGACCAATATGGAGTCGTAAAGCCGTGGCACGGACCGTACGGAGCCATGAACCAGCTTTATGGAGCCGTACGGACCTGTACGAGGCCGATCAACGAACCCATATAGGGCCGTGTCACGGACACCTGGATCTGTTCCATAATGCCATATGGACCCGTACGAAGCCGTCCACCGGAACTGTGCGGATCCGTGAAAATAATCTTATGGCTCTACAACGAGCGGTAAAACTACTTGTAACTTTCATTTTGTATGAGCGGATGGAAAAACACTCTAAACTTAGTGTAACTTCAATGGAGATAGTCCTGGGAGTTGGATCGAATATTTCAAGGACCAATGGCCACTTCATCTTACCTTAGATAATTGTATAAACTTAAAGAAAAGTGCAAACCAGCTTGAAAACCTTCACAGTCGGAGCTGCAAGAAAGAAATGTTCGGTGAAAAAAAGAACAAAATCCTGACCAGTTTCAGCGGTGTGGTAATAACAACACGCTGAAAGGAAGTGAGGGATGTTAGAGGTATAAAGGAGGTCATGGCTGGGTTGGTAACTACGATTTTAGTTCGGTTAGAAGTCCGTTAGAATCAGGTCATTGGACCAAATTGCATTTTTTATAGCATGGAAGGTAATGATATAACTTAAAGGAAATTTAGCAAATACAAAAAATTCCTCAAACTTTGTTCTGCTATAACTCGGAAACTAAAGGAGTAATTTCTGCAATAAAAAGGATGTTTTATCATGAATTCAAAACTCTTTTTGAATCAGCTTTTACACTCTAAATGATCATCCACCTTTAATTTTTCAATACAGAACTAACAATAATATAGATGTTGGTTTTGTTTTCTCTGTAAGATTAAAAATACAGATTCCATTTATCAGCTCAAACACACACTTCAAAAACTGTTGATAGTCCTTTAGCATTAGCTTTTGCAAGTCATTTAAAAGTATGTGATGTACCATTATCTTGCGAGACTATTTCTGCACCCATGAATTCCGCTCAGTTCCTCAAGCTACATAGCTATATTCATCAGTTTCAGTTGTTCTTTCAAGATATTGTTTTTCGATGAGAGCTTCTATGCATTTTTTTATCATGCTGACGTTTGGTGCAAATCTTGACTTGGCTTGACTAATGACCTGAAAAACAAAACAGAAAGATTTTAAAAATTAAACCATAATGCCACTGGATGCCAAAGCACAGGACATGAACCCCCCGGAGGCCACATCTCACATTCTTAGACATCGTAAAGAGAGACAAAGGACTCCAAGAAGAGGAAAAGCAGAGGGCTTTGCAGGACAGAAGAAAGTGGAGGGCCATCACGATTTGAAAAAAACACCCACCACAAGCAAAACCATAACGATGCTTTTTTAGGGATCTACAAGGATGTACGTGGCTATGTGAGTGTGTGGAAACGCACACCTGCCTCGTCCCTGATATTAATGACTTGACTTCACTACTCCTACCGCCCCTGAAAATTCTGAACAACTAAATGACTATTCAATTGGTGCATAATGTATATGACTGGTTTGCTCAATTGGGTAGAGCACCCGCTTTCCAGTTTAATTCCTGGTCGAGTCATACCAATGACTTAAAATATGGCACCTGCTGCCCTCTAGTTTGGTATCCAGCATAAGAGATCAGAGCAGGGTAATAAATACAGGCTGTGCAGCATTTGTTTTCTGCTGCTTTGAGACTTGGAAGTTTCCATTGTAAAGTGCTTTGAGACTTGAAGTTTCCATTGTAAAGTGCTTTGAGCCTTGAAGTTCCATTGTAAAGTGCTTTGAGCCTTGAAGTTTCCATTGTAAAGTGCTTTAAACCTTGAAGTTCCATTGTAAAGTGCTTTGAGCCTTGAAGTTTCCATTATAAAGTGCTTTGAGCCTTGAAGTTTTCATTGTAAAGTGCTTTGAGCCTTGAAGTTTCCATTGTAAAGTGCTTTGAGCCTTGAAGTTTCCATTGTAAAGTGCTTTGAGCCAGGAAGTTTCCATTGTAAAATGCTTTGAGCCTTGAAGTTTCCATTGTAAAGTGCTTTGAGCCTTGAAGTTCCATTGTAAAGTGCTTTAAGCCTTGAAAATTCCATTGCAGTGCTTTGAGCCTTGAAGTTTCCATTGTAAAGTGGATCACAGTGGCCTAGTGGTTAAGGCGTCGGGCTCTGGTGTGGAAGGCACTGGGTTCGATTCCCGGCCAGGCCAGTGTGTTGTGTCCTTGAGCAAGACACTTTATCTTCATTGCTTCAGTCCACCCAGCTGTAATGGGTACCTGTGAGGGCAGTGACAGTTCTATGTGTTTGGAGCCCGGCGCCTGTATATGGCTGCTGATAAAACGGGCTTGTGACTCCCCAGGGAGTGAGAAAGTTTTCAGGAGAGTTAAGGCCCAGTGACCAGGGTAATAATTGTAAAGCGCTTTGATCAGTCTATGACAGTCTAAAGCGCTATATAAGCAATACGATTATATTATTATTATAAAGTGCTTTGAGCCTTGAAGTTTTTATTGTAAAGTGCTTTGAGCCTTGAAGTTTCCATTGTAAAGTGCTTTGAGCCTTGAAGTTCCATTGTAAAGTGCTTTGAGCCTTGAAGTTTCCATTGTAAAGTGCTTTGAGCCTTGAAGTTCCATTGTAAAGTGCTTTGAGCCTTGAAGTTTCCATTGTTAAGTGCTTTAAGCCTTGAAGTTTCCATTGTAAAGTGCTTTGACCCTTGAAGTTTCTATTGTTAAGTGCTTTGAGCCTTGAAGTTCCATTGTAAAGTGCTTTGAGCCTTGAAGTTTCCATTGTTAAGTGCTTTAAGCCTTGAAGTTTCCATTGTAAAGTGCTTTGACCCTTGAAGTTTCTATTGTTAAGTGCTTTGAGCCTTGAAGTTTCCATTGTAAAGTGCTCAATTCGCATGTTTGTTTGTTTGTTTGATGAGGGCTTAACGGCACCACGACAGAGAGGGGCAAATTGTGCCTGAGGTTAGATCATTCCAGAGGTAGGAAGGAAACAAAATAGGGGGAGACTGAGAGAAACATGGGAACTAAAAGCCAGGTAGCTGGGATCGAGAGAGGAAGTGCATGGGTGAAAAAAGGGGCAAAAGTAGAGAGAGGGGGGTATGAGAGGAGGACTTAATATGGTTGAAGAGGGAAGCATGATGAAGGAAGGAGATAATGTGCATGGAAATACATTTTCTATATATTCTATAAATTATAGAAACATTGATATTTTACCTCTTGTATGAGCACTGTGTGTTTGATGAGCTTCCTTGCCTTCATGATCCTGACGATGGCTGCCTGCAGGTACAGCTTCCTGTCCTCCTCCACTGCAACATGAGTCTGCTCAATTTCCTGTAACAAATCAAACAATATACAAAATTGTTTGCTAAATGATCGGAAACAGTTTTTCTCATAATTATTAAGATATGGTCGTGGGTGGCTCTGCATAAGAGCAAGGGTGCACTTGCCCACCAAAGATTTATTACCCATCGTTTTATTATAGGATTAGCTCAGTGGTCAAGGATGTGCATCTTGTATGAAAGAAGACTTCCAAAGAAACAAAATGGTAGAGAAAGCATTCAAAAAATCTTTTATGTTACGGAGATATTCGAGTTTAAAGCTGTCTTATCTGTGTAGAAATGACTGAAAAATTTTAGGCAAAATTTGGCCAATTATTTTGAGCTTGTATTATTTCTTGTAAATAATGAAAATGGAGGGTTTGTTTACATATTTAGATTTGTTTGTGGAATTCCCTTTCCATTGATACCAGTCTTAAATTTTTTTTTCTCAAAGCAAAACATGAAAATAAACAAAAAAATAATCACCCTTGTAATTACTTGCGAAAAACAAAGCCACGTATCCAGTTCGATTTTCGAACCCGGGTCCGCTCACGTGAAGTCCCACATTACGCTGCCTGTGAGTAATTCATAGGTTTGTTTTAAAACTTATATTTCAGTGTGGATAAAGAGGGGGCAGTTGCTCTTTTTTATTCAAATTGAAAATTAGTTGAATTCCAATTCCAACGACATGTTTTGCGTTGGGCACTTGTATTGCAATCAGAAGCTACAATTTTCATCAAAAATTTGTCTCAAAAAAGCTAAAAATCATGAAATTTTGCACAACTTTTGTCAAAAAAAGATGACAGGGGCAGTCAAAATTTGACTATAATTGGATGCATTGATGCCTTTGACAGTTCCTCATAGGTCTTCAGGCAAAAGCAAGGTCTGGAAGTATGGCAAGTAAGTTTTTTATTTGACACTTTTAGGCACATGCCAGGGAAAGCACATAGGTCACCTTTTGACTTATTTTTAGTGTAGGACCCAAGGAATTTTACCATTGATGGGAAGTGGATTAACACCATGGTAACATTCTACTCTTTTAAAGAAGTGTTTAGAGAAGTAGGTATGGGTGAATCTCATACCATCTGGACCGATGGCTTTACGTTCCCTCCGAAGGACAGTAAGGGCCATCCAAACATTGGCTACTTTCCCCAAAGGTTGGGTGGAGGAGAAGGTGTGATCTAGAAGACAAACCTCTGTGCTTGATATCAGCATAGCATTATGCAGATCTGTGCAAAAATCACTGGTTAAATAGAACCTGGCGCCATCCTCCAGCATCTCAGTTATAGGCTCAGCCTACCTGCCTCCCCAATATCAATATTATTGAGTAGGGCTGTAATTTGTATCTGGAAAGTGAGAGGGGGAGGCCTTTTATCCAAAAAGCGAGAAGGACAAGAGGCAAACTTGATTAAAAATATACTGAATTTTTAAAATTCTGCTGAAAAGTGTGGGGGACATGTCCTGCCCGCCCCCTCCCAGGAATTACAGCTCTTTCATTGAGAGAAGTTAAAACTCACCTGAGGTGTCTCTCTTTGGATTGCAGCGCTGATCTTGAACTTAGTACGTTTGTTTGTGTAGTTTAGGTTTAACTTGAACACTGTGTTTGATGTGATACTACCCTGATAAAGAGCAATGAAATATTTTTGTATTAAATCAAATTAAGAAAAATGTGTTCCCATAAACTTAAGAAAACTGTGTTTACATCAAATTTAGAAAACATGTTTACATATGAGTTTAAGAATGTTCCCAAAAGTTACAATATACTTACATAACATTTAATAAAGTATGTTCACACAAATTTTGATAATATATGTCCGCAAAATCTTACAAAAATATTTACATATAACTGAGAACACGAAAGAAGCATGCTAACAGACAATTGAGAGAAGTTAAATATCATTTAAATTTATAATATTATATATATATATATATATATATATATATATATATATATATATATATATATATATTATTGTGAACAACAAAATGCCATTGTTACATAAATTGAGAACAATGATAGAAAATTTTCATTCAAAAAACTTGCAACAGAAAAATTACATTTTCACATAAAATTGAACACGATAAAGTATTACACACAAAAACTGAGAACAATTAAAAACTATTTTTACATAAAATCGAAAACAATAGAATGCTATGCTTACATAGAATTGAGAGGAATATCATTTTCACATTAAATTGATAGCAAGGGAATATTATCTTCCCAATTTATTAGTAAAAGTAGTTTCACCAATAAAACTATCATCAAATACCAGTTGAAAATATTTAAAAAAGAAACATTTTTCAAGATGCTAATAAGTTCTTTCACTTGACTCTGTTTTAATACTCTCCTGAAATATCAAATTGCTGACACATCCCACAAACTCAGAAAATATAAGAATACACTACACAGTTATATTTGTGGAGTGTGAAGCTATGTGTCACTACTAGCCTGATTTCAAACCTATATTCACAATTATGAGCATTTATTAATCTCTTTCAATGATTTATTAAGTTATCAAGCTAATTCTTGTTGTATGAAAAAGGCCTATGACAGAAACAAAGTGGTGAGGGTTTCCATCACGTGATTCTAACTCAACTGGGAGCCATTTGGCAGGGCAGAGCTTTGCACTTTGAATATTTGACACATCTGATTTTCACACAGTTCAGTTACATCACACGTAAAACAAACACTCGATCTTCAAGTAAACTTAATCAGTGGATTTTAAACACGTCTATTAGTGCAACCAACGGCACAGCAAGACTCCGGCATACTGACTTACAAAAGTAACATGCATATATAACAACATGCAAACATATGTAGTAAGTGTACAGCAGACGGCAGTCTACCCTAAAAAATGGCAATGTAAACAAAGTCATGTGACCTCATGACATCAGCTGAAACATCTTTATTGAATATTTTATTACGTTAAGAAGACAGTGTTTTCATTTTTGTCTAATTGGTTTGGAAACTATTAAAATTGGAGTACTTGTGCATCACATCCTCACATTTGTCAAATGTATTTTACTCTATTTTCTTGAGATTTTATGTCTTAAACCATTTGATACATCAGAAAAGTAGTAAATCCACGCCTTCCAAACCTCAGAGTCTCTTCACAGTTCACTTGCTAATCAGCTATTGTTACACTCTACACAACACAGGTGTAATCAACACCTTCTAGCCTGAGAGCTTCTCCACGGTTCACTTGCCAGCAAAAAGCAACTGTTACACTGTACACAATAGGTCATTTACCTGGAGCTGAAGCCACATGCCTGCTTTGCAGTGAAAAGAATCAGATTAGTTCTTGACTGACTCTAAAAATAAATATGCATTCTGGAGGAATTTGTGCAATACTTATGAATGATTGATGGACCATTCCTCCTAAAGAGGGTTATTTTATCACAGTGGGAAGTAACTATAATTTACCACCAGAAGAAAATATTAAATACATAAAAATTCACTTAAACCATTTTTTTATTTTTAAACATTGAAATCTGTTAAAAGGGTGGATGGTAACCTTACATAGTAAACTCTCCATGCCAGTTATTCCTACAAAAATGAGACGGAAATGAAAAACTTGAATATTTCCTTAAAAAGATATTATTGAAGTCGTTTCTTCACTATTTACTTTTGTTTCAATTTCTCTTTGATATGATGAGCTTGCTTGATCCCTTAAATAATCCTGTTATAAAAAGTTTACAACAATGTCATCATAATGAGCAGCATTATCAAGACAGAATAAAATGATTTCCAATCATACCTCTGGCTCTTGTTCAATGAGTTTGACGTCCACCAATGACTGCACATTTCTGCCGCACTCTTTGTCACTTATCTGTGTATTTTCTTCTATTTCGTGAAACTGGATGGATTCATGACTGTTAAACAGGAGCAGAATGGACATCTGAAAGGTGCTGACAGTGATGATGTAGGCTTTCTTTAGATATGTTAGTTTCAGCTCACCTGCCAACAAAAATAGGAATAGAGGAATTTCATCACATGACTCTAACTCAACTGGATTCCATATCGCAGGGCAACAGCGTCGTTGCGTTTCACGTGTTTTCACACGGCCCAGTCACATCACACGTACAACAAACAAACCACATGCTAAGTACCAGAACCAATTCACGGTGAATTTTACAAATTCCATTTTTTTTATTCGCTTCCAATTTTACTTCATATTTTCCTTAAGTTTTATATTCACACCGGGTATACAAAGAGTAACATTAATGTTAATGCCAGACGATTGTTCATTAGACAAAGCCTATAAGTGCTCGCTGAAAATCATATGAGCCGTAGGTTGAAAGTCGTTGCATGGATGAGCAGAAACCCACTTCAAACATCGATCATGATTGAACGTCGATCAGGATCAGATGGAAATCGATAAAATGTCTTTTTATTCCCCCCCCCCCTCCATTAAGTGTACAGCAGACGAGTGTTTTTGATCAACAAAATGGTGATGTAAACAAAGTCATGTGACCTCGTGACGTCAGCTGAAACACCCTTATATTATTCTATGTAAAAGTCTATGTAGCAACTTTTCTATTATTTAAAGGAGACATAAAGTCTGATACAATCATTATTTCATATGATAAGAGGATACAAATCTTAACCAACTACCACAAACAGCAAGTCAAAATCTTACTCCTATCTCAAGTTTTCCATCTTTAAAGGAGACATAAAGTCTGATACAATCATCATTTTTTATGATAAGAGGATACAAATCTTAACCAACTACCATCAACAGCAAGTCAAAATCTTACTCCTATCTCAAGTTTTCCATCTTTAAAGGAGACATAAAGTCTGATACAATCATTATTTCATATGATAAGAGGATACAAATCTTAACCAACTACCACAAACAGCAAGTCAAAATCTTACTCCTATCTCAAGTTTTCCATCTTTAAAGGAGACATAAAGTCTGATACAATCATCATTTCTTATGATAAGAGGATACAAATCTTAACCAACTACCATCAACAGCAAGTCAAAATCTTACTCCTATCTCAAGTTTTCCATCTTTAAAGGAGACATAAAGTCTGATACAATCATCATTTCTTATGATAAGAGGATACAAATCTTAACCAACTACCATCAACAGCAAGTCAAAATCTTACTCCTATCTCAAGTTTTCCATCTTTAAAGGAGACATAAAGTCTGATACAATCATCATTTCTTATGATAAGAGGATACAAATCTTAACCAACTACCATCAACAGCAAGTCAAAATCTTACTCCTATCTCAAGTTTTCCATCTTTAAAGGAGACATAAAGTCTGATACAATCATCATTTCTTATGATAAGAGGATACAAATCTTAACCAACTACCATCAACAGCAAGTCAAAATCTTACTCCTATCTCAAGTTTTCCATCTTTAAAGGAGACATAAAGTCTGATACAATCATCATTTCTTATGATAAGAGGATACAAATCTTAACCAACTACCATCAACAGCAAGTCAAAATCTTACTCCTATCTCAAGTTTTCCATCTTTAAAGGAGACATAAAGTCTGATACAATCATCATTTCTTATGATAAGAGGATACAAATCTTAACCAACTACCATCAACAGCAAGTCAAAATCTTACACCTATCTCAAGTTTTCCATCTTTAAAGGAGACATAAAGTCTGATACAATCATCATTTCTTATGATAAGAGGATACAAATCTTAACCAACTACCATCAACAGCAAGTCAAAATCTTACTCCTATCTCAAGTTTTCCATCTTTAAAGGAGACATAAAGTCTGATACAATCATCATTTCTTATGATAAGAGGATACAAATCTTAACCAACTACCACAAACAGCAAGTCAAAATCTTACTCCTATCTCAAGTTTTCCATCTTTAAAGGAGACATAAAGTCTGATGCAATCATTATTTCACATGATAGATACAAATCTTAACCAACTACCACAAACAGCAAGTCAAAATCTTATTCCTATCTCAAAATATCCATCTTTAAAGATGACATAAAGTCTGATACAATTATTATTTCAAAAAATAGAGGATACAAATCTCAACCAACTAACAACAACAGCAATTCAAAATTCTATTCCTATCTCAAAATATTCATGTTTTAACTCGACAAATGGGGGCTGCCATTTCGTTCAATTCTGTATTGAAATATTGTGCATGATGACATAATTTACCCAATAGGGACATAAGGATTATAATGTATTTCTTTATAAAGTTTTTATTCCAAAATGATGTTATACAAAGCTTTAACGGTATGTTTGAATAATTTCATGTGTACACAAAAAAACTTCTTGACCATTACAAAAAAATTTTTTTCGTAAGCTAGAAAACTTGAAGTAGATGATAAAGAAATACAAAGCATTCCAACATCCTGCTGGGCTGATGACATCATAATCTGCATGCTTTGAAATCAAAATGGCAGCTCCCATGATACTATTAAGTAGTAGTATTAAAGTTTTTGGTAATTACAAACATTGTGTTAGATTGCTTCGGGAGTTATGAAACTTGGTCAGTACATTTGTTATTTTCAATTCTATCATTCAAAATAAGGATTATGTCAGACTTGACGTCTTCTTTAAAGCCTTCATACAATTCTTTATTTTTGTTTTCTAAATGACAGTAACTGAAGATATGGGAAAGTCTCTACTTGCTAGAATTTGACTGGGTAAAGACTCAAAAACTATCGGTCATAATTTGCTGCATCCCTTCAAAAAAATAATCAAACAAAAGTATTTACAAAAGACAAAACTAGGGTTCACAAATTTGCATATTTATACCTGCGATTTTAAAATGCTGTACAATGGACAATGTTTAACAGGTGATGGTCTTATTTGTACCATTTTTATGATTTTGATAAAATTTGAAGCAATCATGCTAATGTTGCCTCTACATGTAGACATACGTTTTAAAACATTCTAAGCTATAAACCTGTTACTAATAAAGGGAAGCAAAACATAGGTAAAGCATCAGTAATGAAATAGCTCAACAAATGTAACATGTATTCATAATACTCTGGCAGTTTAGTCATTATTGTCTTATGCAAATACAAACCATTTTACATACTTTACGTGTTTCATGGTTATATAACAATAAACATGAACATGCGTTACATTTTAATAGAATTAGCCATTTGGCAAAAATCATATCACAGAAAGAAATGTGAATAATTAGATTTCCCCCAAAAAAGAATTCTTTGTGTTCACTTGGTTGGATTTGTGACCCGAGGTCATCAGACCACATAGTAACCATGCACCACTAAAGTGAAAACAAAGCAATCAGCTGTGTTTGTTTGCGTATCATATGCACTACGCAGCATGGACCAAATTTCAACCACATAAGGCACAAATTTGCCTTTCAGACTACGTATGATGATCGGTTCGGGATATGTGGTGCTGCTTTGTTGAGTTTTTGGTAAAAATTTATCAGTTTTTAGTCAATTAAAAATTTCCACAAGTGACCCGAAATTCAACCACGGTGTGTTAAACACGCCTACCCAGCAGGTGTACCAGTAAAACGTACAATGTCCGATCGTCCATAAAAATTGATGGTAACTTCAATTAATTGTTATTCTTAACCGCACAATCAACTAACAAAGCATCTAATTAGTGAAAATGAAGTTTTACTAGCCCTAACAATTTGTAATCGTAAAAATTTTGTCCAAATTTGCATACCACATGCAGACTTAACGTTCGCCGTAACACGCAAATCTTTGTTTTCACTCCAGCAGATAACGTCATCTCCTGGAAGTGACGTGGCACCAACCAAGTGAATAAGAACCTACATTGAGGAATATCTTCAAGGAAATCTCTGTTGAAAAGTGAAGGCTTCTTTTCACGGGAATTTTGAAATTACACAAGTCTAATTTTTGATACTTGTGTCCTTGAAAAATTCTGAAGTATTTATAAGAAATAATGATGATTATTATCATTATTCATATAAAAGGCTTTCAGTACCATCACATGCATGAAAACTGTGTTGAAATATTCTTGAGACTCAAGAAAAATGTGCACCTACCTGTTGAAAGATGATTTAGCCAAGTAAGTTTCCTACCAGGGAATTTCTTGTTATAGAAATCCTCAAACTGAAAGAGAAGAGAACAATAAGGATCTGTGACTGAAGCTCATCAAAATAAATCAGAGGGAGAAATCCAACGTTGTTCCGATGCAAACTTTGGATGAGAAGCAATTTTGTTTTTTATCGTGTATCTTTAAATGTAGTGTTCTTACAAGTTTAGTTTAATTATCATACTGGAACATGTAATTTGTGTATATTTTGTTGGTTGTTTATGTGTTACGGTTTTTGCCTTAAGCTATAAGCCACAGTCACAACAACCAATGAACAATTGTATTTGGCTTCGCTTGACATGTATAACCATGAAGTGAACAACTCAACATTCTATGGGATCCTGTATCATCCTTGCTTTTATAAATACCATCATACCAAATTTGATTTAAATCTGAACTGGGTTTGTGGAAATATGAGCATACACAGAATTTCACAGTTAGTCCTGTCTTCTCATTAATAATTATGACCTCAGAACCAAAATCAATAGGGCTCATCTACAAACAACAGCACACCCATATAACAATATGACAAAATCCACCACACGGTTCTTGAAATACGGTGTTTATAAGCTTGGTAACAGAATTTTACATTTAGCCCTGCCTACTAATCAATATTCATGACATCAGCACCAAAAACAATAGGATCAACTACAGATCACAACACATCCATATACTACATATGACATAAATACACCACGCAGTTCTTGAGATATCGTATTTACAAGCTTGTTAACAGAATTTTACATTTAGCCCCGCCTATTAATAATATGCATGACATCAACACCAAAATGATTAGGGCTCATCTACCAACAACAGCACATCCATATACTACGTATGACATAAATTCACCACACGCTTCTTGAGATATCATGTTTAGAAGCTTGTTAACAAAATTTTACCTTTAGCCCCTCCTTTTATTGAATATTCATGATATCACCACCAAAATTAATAGGGCGCATCTACAAACAACAGCACATCCATTTACTACATATGACATAAATCCACTAGCACGGCTTTTGAAATATCGTGTTTACAAGCTTGTTAACATAATTTTACATTTAGCTCCGCCTACTAATTAATATTCATGACATCAACACCAAAAACAATAGAGATCATCTACAGACCACAACACATTCATACACCAAGTATGACATAAATCCACCACACAGTTTTTGAAATTTCGTGTTTACAAGCTTTTTAGCAGATTTGTAAATTTAGCCCTGCCTACTAAATAATAATCATGACATCACCACCAAAAACAATAGGGATCATCTACAGATCACAACACATCCATATATCAAGCATGACATAAATCCACCACATGGTTCTTAAGATATTGTATTTACAAGCTTCTGTCACAGACACACATACATACATACATACATACATTTTGCAAATGTAACTTTCAAATATTAAAGGTGTACTGACATCCACAAGTTTTGTTTGGGATTATCTATTGCAGAAAGCTTTAAGTTCTGAGTAGAATAGTCTGTAATTCTTGATGTAGTTTCTATGCTTTTTTAGTTATTCCTGTTCAATTTTTGGGATCTTTCTAACATATATAGAGATTGGGATACGTGAAACAGCAAATATATCACAATCTTGAAGTTATTCCTTAAAAATTACATTCTTTAAATTCAACCTTTAAAAACACTGTGTTGTGAATAAGATAATTGCCCTTTAACTTGCCCAAATTTCTGTTTATACAACCAAGAAGTAAAAACACCCTTGCAGTTGCAAACTTTACCTAAACATTACACAATCAAACACTGCTGGTTCACTTTATGGCAGCTTGGGATTCATACAAGCCTCTTTTAACCTCAGGATGTGTATGGCTCTGCTCTCCCCACCCCCCTCCCCCTAGCCAGTGACTACATAAGAGAGGTAGCTGGAATCTAAATACAAAACCTACTCACCATCTGCACACTCTTCTCTAGCTCTTGCGGTAACATGAAAGATGTCGTGGAAGACTGACTCAAAGGCCAGGAACCAGTCTAGAGAAAATACAACAACTTAAGATCAGATACTGTTTGCAAAATATGATTTAATATCATTTGAAAAATATTCAAAGACAATCAGAAAGTTATTTGCTTTTATTCCAAGTGAATGGATATTATATATCCTCAACTTGGGTAATTATACAACAATATCAAATACAATTAGTTTTTATTATGTCAACTTTTCTTTCAGGACAATTTAAGCCTTTTGATGTTTTCCAGTTGCTTTTAACCCTTTGTCTGATAACACCGTACTTGGTCATCTGTGCTAACACTGTACATGTACGCCTTTCCATACACTATTTTCAATGGATAAGCACACATCAGACGTTAATCATAACATATCAAAGCTTATACCAGCTGGAAGGTACAAAATAGGAGAATTGGGGGCTACATTCAACTTTTTGTTTTGGAGTTGGTACCTCCTACTTATATTAATGACAAAATGTATGATCGATCAAAGCACCAAACTACCAGCGAGTGACGATACGAAAACAGGTTGAACGTTGAAAGAAATTATGATGTTTTATTAGGTTTTATGTTTAGAAATAACATTTTTAGTTGTTGTTCAAGTTTGAAACTATTTCTATTTAAACAAAGATAGGTTTTTTCTCCATAATCTGAAAACTTTTTTCCCTTCACAATAATCACAATTTAGTGTGGATATCTCCTATACCAGTTTAGCGAAAAAACAACAGCCCCTGCATTTACTTGAAGTCTTATATAGTTTAGCAGTGGAAGGGTTCAGCAATTTCAGGCACTTTTAAGCACCTGTAGACTATTCACATGAAATATTGTAAAACAAATTTCTAAGTCATTTCAAGATTTCTCAAAGACAACTTTAACATCTTCCAGACTGAAAATAAACTTTAATCGCACAATCATACAAAACAATCAAAAACATGGAAATTATGCGCATGATAAATTAATAGATTTATTTATATCCTCTGCTATTTATAGATTAATATAACATAGAATTTCAAACGTGTAAATTTCAATAATTCAAGAACTTATGAAGGCTTCATATTTACCCCGCTAAGCGTAGTGGGAATATTTACGAGAGTTATACTAAGCATAGCAAGGTTTAACGTCCCAAAAGCATCCAGTGCTGGACATTATATCAAGATGGCCATAGCCTTTGATAACCACTTGTGAACTCACTGGTTGCAGATCCACAGGGATACAAAACCGGGACGTGCGGGTAAGAGGAAAAAGCACTAACCACTACACCACAGAGGTCTGTACCTTCCATGCTATAAATATGCAGCGTTAAAATCAGGTCATTTTTCCTTTTCATACATCGGTTTTTCAATGAATTAAAGAATTATCAAACTTTGATTACTCATAACTTGAAAACTACACATGCTATTTTCAAAATTCAAAGACCTTTAAACTCAGAATTGAATGGTCAGTACCTGAACAGAAAACTTTTGTATCTGTCCACATACCTTTAAGCACCTGTATGACTATGCTTAACAAAACTGTTTGTTAAATTGATTTCAATGTCATTTCAAGACACATCACAAATCAACAATAATAGGAGGCAAGAGGGCAGGGGCATTTTCCTTCAAATGAAAGATCTTGACATTACTTAACCCTTCATTACCCACAGGGTTGCGGCATGCCCAGTTGGACATGCACTTTTCAAAAAAATTATTTTGCTTCGTCAAATAGGCCCACAACAGTGACCTTGGTATCATTTGAAATAGTTCAAATACTTCTTTCAAAATATGTAACTCTTTTGATGGGGGTTATGTTGAAAAGCTTTGAGAAAAAATAGGTTAAAATAAGAGAAAATTTAAAAAATAGCACAAAATGTAACGAAAACAACTATTTTTTTCTTCAAAATTACTTGACATGCTTCCAGACAGACCTTGCTTTTGGCTGAAAACCTGTGTGGAACTGTCAAAGATATCAATACATCCCATTCCAGTCAAATTTTGACTGCTCCTATCATCAATACCTTTTTTGGCAAAAGTTGTGCAAAATTTCATGTATTTTAGTCTTTTTGAGACCAATTTTTGAAAACAAAAATTGTAGTACAACTGCCCTATGCAAAATATACTGTTAGAATAGGAATTCCACACATTTTCACTTGAAAACACAAAAAGCAACTACCCCCTCTTGATTCACACCAAAATATAAGTATTAAAACAAATCCACACTCTACTCATAGGCAATGTAGCGTAGGTGTAAGCGTGCAAGACTTTCACGTGAGTGACCCGGGTTCGAAAACCAAGCTGGATGTGTAGCTTTCTTTTTCGCGAGTAATTAAAGGGGTGATTATTTTTTGTTTATTTTCATTGATTTTGCATGTTTTGCTTTGAAAAAATAAGAATATAGACTGGTATCAATGGAAAGGAAATTTCACAAACAATCTAAATATGTAAACAAATATTCCATTTTCATTATTCACAAGAATTAATACAAGCCTAAAAAGATTGAGCAAATTTCATATTTATGTCAATATTTTTTTTATTTTGAATTTTTTATTGAAAACTTTATTGTCTTAGCATTCATATAAACCAAACTTGTAGTGATAGAAATTGAAAGGAAACTTGTGAAAATTATCTTTAAATAAAAAAAAAAAGTTCAGAAAAATTGCAGTCACGTTTTGAACACACTGAGCGTTTAAGGGTTAAACAAATAAAGTATTTACAATATTTTAATCATTTGTATAATTATGTTTGTTTGTTTGTTTGTTTGATGAGGGCTTAACGGCACTACGACAACTAGGGTCATATTGTGCCTGAGAGGTTGGATCCTTCTAGAGGTAGGAATTAATTATGATGCAAATTACAAAAGCTCCTAACACTTACAGTTAACACACTAATGTTGAAGTTGACCCCCAAGACATACTTGTTCTGCTTGAGAAAGTCATTGAATTTGCTATTGAGGTCATCACACACCCCCATGTCAAGGTACATCCGGTGCAATTTGAGCGTAAATTCATAGCCGCAAGCCCTCTTTAATTTGTTGATCATCGATTCTTCGGCATCCATTGATGTAGACAAGGTGTGTATTAGACGTTTGGCGAGCATACGGGCGTAGAACTGAAAGTAAAATGAACATGAAGAGTTTTCACTTGACTAGAACTAAAAGTGAAATGAACATAACAAGTTTTCACTTGATAAAGGATGGTGGTTTGCACTCCCAAGCTTCATCACATATGTTGCTTTCTTTTCTACTTTCAAGAAAGAACAATTGAAAGATTACCAATTTTGACAATAACAAAAGTGACTGCTCTTTTTCTTAGTTCCTTAGAGCAAGCCATATATTTTATATTTCTGCTCTGTACAAATGTCGTTGATTAATTGTTCGAGTTTTAGTTACACACAAACAGTTACAGTCATATATGTCACTGCTGTAAGCAGGTGATGTGCAAATTAGTGAGTGCTTCTTATGTGGAAAGCATGTGATGTAGAAAAAGATGAAATAACTAATTCAGATCTGAGGAGTTAAACTTAGATCGAAATGCAAATGGAGACTAGACCAACGCCTCTATGCTTTCTGTGGAGTTATTCATTTTCTTACTGGATTTAAATTGGTAAAACTTACTCCAAGCCATAGCAAATCTCTTCTGAAGTATATCTTATTTCATATTCGTACATTTTCAAATTTCTGGCGTATTACCTAATTTGGAAGTTTCTGATACCTACAGTAAAAAGTGAACAAAAAGAATAGCAGGGGTGTAACAAGATAATATGTATTTTTATAATGAAATAAAAAGGTGACTTTTAAAGTAAGAAAGTCTCAGACTTTATCTCGTCGTTAATTAATTGTATCTTTAAATTTGTTTTGGCTGGGCTGTTGCGTTTTAATTGATGCCTTGAACGCCAGCGTGTTTGCTTGCGTAACATCAGGTACTGAGTTTGTTTACCAGCGGCGCATATAAAAGCAGCCACTGGATTTGAAAGTTTCAGTTGTATCATAGTTGTTACTTAGTTAATACATAATCTTTGAGCAGCTTTGTCTGAATCATCTTATCCGCAGACACTGGAAATAATAATTGTTAACTGTTTTGACTTTTCTTTGGTGTTTCATTTACTTGCGAGTTCAATGTTTTGTTACAAGGAATACGTCCAGCTGTTTTCAGATCCAGTGTTATTGTAAGACAGAAGTAAAATCTCATAGTTCGAAAGAACTATTGTGACCAAGGACAATCTATTCTAAAAAGACCTTCATTACAGAGGGATCCAGTTAACAATACTACCACATTACAAAATCTTTCAACACAATAAAAAAGCTGGATGGTTACAATATGAAAGAACAAATAAAGATAATACTAAAATCAGCCCGATATGAAATTGGGAAGTTCCCTGAGTAATTTTCTAAATATAGCACACTCCAAAAGTTGAATAATTGTTTGCTTCGCTGTTTAAGGGTTAAAATAAGAAGTTGGGAAAACTGACCTTTTGGAAGACATCCTTATCATCAAGATACCTAAAGACGAGGATGCACTGTTCTAATTTGTCGTCCAACTCTGACTCAGTTATCCCCTTTGAGCTCTTCTTGAGAAAACTGTCACAGTACTTGGCAAGCTGTAACAAACCAGCAAGATACTGCATCCTAAGGAACATGGCTCATACATTTTACATTTCTTAGGCAAGGATGACAACAGTTTCTTATTGGTAGGAAATTCAAAACCAAATTAGGGGATAAATACAAAAGTGGGGAGTCTCAAATGCCATTTGAGACCAAGGGTGATGTACCCTGTTTGCTCAAGAAGTGTGTTTACATCTGCAAAGTATTCATCACCATTCTTTTTCTTACATGTAACTTGCTGATCTTGATTAAATTTCATAAATCAAGCAAACATAATTATGAATGAAGTTTAAAGGTTGCTATTTTGAGTCTCCAGCCAAATAATACGTTTATTTCAAAGGCAATACAAAAGTTTGAGAACAATCTGGACACCTTGGTCACCCTTCCCACCAATCTTGTCGTTCACATCTTGTGTCCCTATCAGATACCTCTATATCACTCTTCATCCTCTTAGTATCTTGTCAGGTTCATAACTTGCTTTCTCTCTTCCATACACTGTCCTATCATTAATGAGCAAAGAGAGTACCAGCCCCAAAACTGACAAATTAACCTTTATAGCATTTTGAATAATATGCCCTGCAAACTGTTGTACCGCTTCAGTAAAACATTTGACAGAACTATTAGATATCCTTGTAACAGAATGAAGGCCGGTAAACACCGAACACGATGTGGCGAGCGATTTGTTAGGTAATCAGTCAGGAAACAAATATTATAAAATGCTTAACTTTTTGCTTACACACTATAATTTTTTACAATTGAGGCTTTCTGCCAATTCTGGAAAATTTGCTGGAAATGCTGTTTTGTTCAAACTGTGGAGAAATTTGCTATAGTGGGCGAGATTTTCTGTCACGACAAAAATATCGCTTTAATAGGCGGCAAAAACGCCCCTTTAATCAATTTTTAGTTATTATCTGCAAAGCCATACGCTTACGATCCATCTCTGAAAACAAGCGGTCAAAATGTTTCTTTCCCTTTGTTTAATTCAATTTTGTTTACAAATTGCTGATCTCGTAGCGTTCGGCATGTAAAGATCTAAATGATTTGAATAATTTGTCTCCATGCACAACTTGATTTAACTCATGATCTACCCCTCTTTTACTTTGCTTATGTACACATAATATGTAGGACGTCTTACCAGCTCAGGTGATCTGCAGGGATGTTTCTGACTGCTCCTTGTATTAACAACTGTAGAACATGCCTGAAAATGACCAGAAACCAATTCAAAATTTAAATACAGTACAAATGCGAAATTTGTAAAAAAATCGGAAAATTACACGAAAACAAGCAAATTTCATTAAAATGAAGAAAACTTCTCAAAAATTTAAAAAAAAATCCTAAAAATTGCACAAAAATTGAAGTAAATTTCATGAAAATGAAGGATATTGTACAAAAATTGAAGGAAATTTCCTGAAAATTGATAGAAACTTCTCGAAAAGTGAAAACAAATTTCACGAAAATGATAAAAATTTCCCAAAAATTTCCCAAAAATTAAGAAAATTTCACAAAAATTGAAGAAGATTTGATGAAAACTGAAGATTTCCAGAAGAAAAGAAGTTATGGAATCTGACTCTTTAAATTCAATTCATTAGACCTTCATTATTGGGAGGGGGGGGGGTGCAAAATGGTACTTGGCGCCCCAGCCCCCACTTCATACTTTGAACACTTTTTGGATGATTGAAATTAATTTGAATTTTTAACAATGTTTGTTTTGATTTGTTGGTGAGGTTGAACAGCACCATGACAATGATGGTCAAATTGTGCCAGAGAGATTAAATGTCAGGTGTGAAAAAAAGTAATGGGGAGAAAGTGAGGCGAGCAGGAGAGGCTTAGATGTTGTTGTTGATAGGAAAATTATCTATCATGTGACATATCACGTGATATATGTTGTCATATGAAATTACGGGGATATTTGAAGTCGAAAATTCAGTGTTAAAAATGGCTGCAAACAACAGTGATTCTTTGGATTTTGCAGAAAGTGCTTCTGATAGTTCAGAATTATCTACGAATCCTAGTGATTTAGACAATTTTGGACACAATAATGAAAGCTTTTCAGATGATAGTGAAATTATCATAGGTGACGAAGTTAGGGCTAACATAAGGCTAGCCTAATGATAATGTACATTTGGGTAGGCCTCTTGCCAGAGTGGGAGCACGAATTCGTGGCCGTGTGCTGCATTAACCATTACTATACCACGCGGCGATATTATCGCCATTATGGGTGCCTCATCTCTGGCCCCGCCTCCCAAATGCATTTTCAAAAAAGTGCTGGTAGAGTAAGGGCAAATCAACCCGCGACAAATGCGCCAACTCAAAAATATATGCAACATGGTCCCGGTGGGCTGCCCAGCGGGTCCTGGGAGCAGAATGGGTCCAACTCTGCTGCCTGGAAGACAGAGGACCCTTCAATAATCATGCCTTGATTAACCTTTACTCTACCACGCGGCGATATTATCGCCGTTTTGGGTGCCCCATCTTTAAACCCGCCTCTTAAATGCATTTTCAAGAAAGTGCTGGTAGAGTAAGGGTTTATGTTCAACAAATATGGTTTTGGTATCATATCAAAGCTTATATTGTACCTGACAACTTTTATGGACAACACTTTCTTCTATGAGGTTGTTTTCATTTTGAAAAAAAAGTTTTAATTACATGACTTGAATACATATCATAGTTTAAAAAAAAGCTGGTCCTGTAAATCAGGGCAGCATTTAAATTGCTGATACTGAGAGGCTTAATGTTTCTAATCCAACCTTGTCTAGTGACTTTGTAAAAACGTTGTCCTCGCCCAAGGTATTTTTAATCATCTCTGAGAATTTGTGGTGAAGGGCCAGAACAGAATCCACAAACTGGGTAGGAAGCTGGAAAGAAAAAGTATTTATTACTTATTAATTTTATTACAAAAATAACAATAAATTATCAAAAAATGATATTGAACAAAAAATGAAAAAAGCATTATAATATTGATAATAATGATAATAAAACATTTTTATATACGAATTATACCAAACGGTCTCAATGCGCTTTACATAAACAAATATAACATGAGAAATCCTTAAAATACAAACAGTAAGAGAACAAAAAACCATACTTAAAAAGACACAAGCAGGATAAAGTTACAAGGTCCAATGAGGGTAACTCATGAAAAGGTGTGTTAATACCACTACCGGATCAATTCAAAGGTCAGTCAACAAGTCAATCTTTGATCATAGGGACAAAAGACAAACAGAACAACCTCCGTGGCAGTGCAGCAAAGTTTCAACTTTTCAATCTAATGTCCTGGATTCGATCCCAAGTAAGCCTCCAACCAGTGCTTAACAACTGGTCAAAGACACGGCTGTGGGTTTCTTGACATAATTACTCCATTGAAGGTCTGGTCAAGTAGTTATTAACCCAGGAATCCAACCATTTTGATATCTTGTTCATATCAATGATATGCTGTTCAAAGTATTTTTAATATCGTAGAAAAAGCAATATCACGATGATAGACATATGGTGACAGCACTATGAAATAAAATATACAAAGATGTAATGTCACTAATACTCTGATTTCGGTCACTACTACAAAAGTTAGAACTTTAAACTACCTTAACAATGTCAATTACTCTCCACTTCAAGGAATATTCCCATGTTTTTTCTTAACCTTTCATAAGGGAATTTTTTTAGAAACAATTTAGTTCAAAAATCATGTTGATATTTTATTCCTACCAGTAGATATTCAATTTTTAAGGTTCACAAAAAATGGCAATAAACAAATAGGATGAGGCTCAGTATGACATCATAGCAAAACATTCTCCCACAAAGTTTATGTATTTCATTACATTCAATTCTTTTTATTAGTGAAACCTGCTAGAAAAATAAATTGATAAAAGTTAGGTATTTATATACATTGCCAAATATCCCCTACTTCATTAACTTCAGAAACAACCAATTAACTTTCAAAGAAATACATAAACATTTGCAATGGAATTGTCTCTATGACATCACCAAACACAAATTCACCATACTGTACAAAAACTTTAAAATGCAATTGGGAAATCTTTAAATATACATATCTCCCTAACGGAATATGATATCAACCTGATTTTTGTACTAAATTGGCTCTAAACGTATGCTTTTTTAAATCAAATTTGACAAAAAACCATGGGAATATTCCTTTAGGACTTTGATTAGAGAGAGAAGAGGGGGGGTTGCGGATTTTTAGCAGGAAACCTTTTAGACGGAGTTTACATGTAATGGTAACAGTGTAGTAAGATATGCCTATATATCATCTTTTCTATTATATGCATGTACCATTATAGTCCTATATGTATTTCTTCTACTCTTATTACTATCTTATGTTTCTTTATCTGTTTGTACACTTGTTTGTTTCTTGTTTCTTTATCTGTTTGTACACTTGTTTTTTTCTTATGTTTCTTTATCTGTTTGTACACTTGTTTGTTTCTTATGTTTCTTCATCTATTTGTACACTTGTTTGTTTCTTATGTTTCTTTATCTGTTTGTATAGGGGGTCTGCTTTGTAAGAGCAACAGCTGATTTAGACCTCCGTCACCAATCATGTTAATTTCTTGATGTATCATGAAGCATTTGTGATATTAGTGTGGGAATCCTTCACATTGTCTTTTTTGTTGTACATATCCTCCCTTACAGGAACTCGGCAAGACTCCTATTCGGAGCGTAGGTGCCAAGCTATAGACTGCATAGCAGATGCCAGTCTCGTGCGATCGGCATGGAAGTGGATGAACACCGGGTTCTCACCCTACTCTTTTCGAGAAGTGTTCAGAGAACCAGGTAGGGTGTGACTGTGCTACCATCTAAACCGACGGCTTAACGTCCCCTCCGAAGGATGGTGAGCGTTTTTCAACCACTGCCACTTCTCTCAACAGCTGAATGAGGAGCAGGAGCTGCAAACGACGTACTTCCGCTTTGATGATCGGCATATCTGTCTGCATAGCTGTGGAAAAACTGGTTAGACCTGTCCAAGG
Source organism: Chiridota heheva (assembly GCA_020152595.1). Lineage (NCBI taxonomy): Eukaryota > Metazoa > Echinodermata > Holothuroidea > Apodida > Chiridotidae > Chiridota > Chiridota heheva. The sequence continues at coordinate 1,333,620 of JAIGNY010000634.1, forward strand.
CTTGAACCGGGTACCTCCGTCATCTCAGTCGTGTACTCTACCAACTGAGTTACCTGACTCCTTGTCCTCTTCCAAAAAATATCAACATGTATAGCCACTGAGTTTATCTTTTAAAAACACAGTCACGATTATCCCAAACTAGTCTCTAAAATACTCACATTTTCACCAGTGAGACCTTTCAGTTGGCTTTCACCTGAGCAAAATAGAAAAGCAAATTAAAAACACCATTTTACTAAAGGTCTTTGGACAGGTTAGTTAAACAAATATCAAAATATTGAAAACAATGAGATAGCAAAAAAATAAAAAATCCCATCAGAGTTGATAAATAATTGGCCATTCTAATATTTTCAATATTTTCTTATGTAAGTAGATTGTTTTCTAATCCTCACAAAAAGTACTTTGCAAGGTTCTACTTTGCTGATTCTGACAAAAGAAATTAAAACTTTATGCATTTACAGATAAAAGTCTTGAGATGAAAGATCTAATCCAAGAAAGGGGCTGGATTTCCTGGTAGTTTGTTTTGGATCTGTGGGTCATATTGGAGTGGCTGGAAAAAAGTCACAATAGTAGCAGATAGTAATGCTACATTACAATATTTACGATAACAATTGAAAACAAAATTGAGTTTGAATATTAAAAGTGTCCTTAATACTTAGGGTTGATTTTTCAAATGATCACGATTTTCTAGGTGAGGGGAATTCTCTCTCCCCCCATAATTCCCTACCCCTCAACATCTAGCAACCACATCCATTCACCTGTTTGTTGTATATGGTCCTGTAGCTCCTTCATCATATGAACAGGCCATCTTTGACAGGTTTCAACAGCTTGTACATGTTTTCTAAATCTGAAACAAAAAGACAAAAAACCAAAATGTTTTTTTTTCTTTCTTCTAACTACTGCAACCATAATCAGGTCAGATGGGTTCTCAAAAGGGTTTGAATGACACACACACATGCCAGAGATTTAGGTCACTTATAGAGCCTGGAGAAACATGAGGCTGCAATTAATCTCACTGAGTTAGATGATTGACAGCTTTTTATCCAATCACCACATAAATTTTCCTAGCAACAAAATCTGCAAAATTAAGTGGGGCAAAAATCCTATGTGGTACTGGTACAGTACAGCTAGCTAACGGTGCGCATTATGCAGTCAATGCAATATACTACACAAAACAATTTTCTGCACACACATACCAAGTGACGACAAGATGGTGAACAAAAATTGCATCTACAAGCCCATTACGGGCTTGTAAACCTGATTCTCGTTACCCAGAATGGTTGACAAATTGATTTTTTTATTTCTTTTGCTAAAGATCTGGGGAAATACCATAAATAGATCAAATCTTGCGGCAGGCCACACTGAACATCTAAATATCAATGCAATGGTCATACACGATTGCGGATTTGAGGTTTGTTTGCCCCACCTAGTTACCGTGTTGCTATGGTAGATGTGACCTATTTCCATCCTTAGACAGGTTAATTAAATATGGCATTTGTAAGCACTGCATACCTGATCTGTTTGCATACCAGGTTGGGTAGACTATGTAATGATGTATCGGTAATGTACATATAATAATGTATTTCTTTATTATTAGAGGTAGAGTTTATTACTCTACCTCTGCATAGACTATACAGGATTAGTTCAGGGATCAAGCTCATTTTCATATGGAAGAGTAAGAAACAAGAAGAAACAAAGTTAAAAGTTCTGTCTCATTTGTGCTGAAATGCCTGACGTGTAAAGTCTACTGTAGAACGATGTCACCCTTATTCTTACATTCTTAATCATTTTCAATGTATTTCAAAGAAAATAAATTTAACATTTTACTGATTGATATTTTCTTCAAATTTTCTTTAGGTGGTAAACTATAATTACCTCATTAGACACTGTTTTTCTACTTTCCTGACAGGTCCAATAATATCTAAGCCACAAAATCACTACTAATCTTCATACTCCAACTCGCTCTAAATCTCTGATTTAGAGTATGAACAATTACAAACGTACAAATTTTACACGCTTAAGCAAAGTCAATGGGCTTCAACTTGTGTTTAAAAAAAACTTGATTTTTGGTGTGAAGACTCCCATACTTTGACAAAAAAATCAGCACACAAAAAGTTAAATTGGTTTTACACCTTGTAAATATCTTACTAACTCAATTGCTTTCCTAAATGGATACACATTTTTTTCATTCAAAAATAAAGTTGACAAATTTTCTGCGAACGTCTTGACAAAAATGTAATATGCATGTAAGCATTTTTCCCGACCAATAAGATAGGACGCTTGCGTAAGGAAATGATTGACATACTTTGAGTGCGTATCTGCATCACCAATGTAACCTTGAGCATATGAGCACACCGACGTGCGTGTTACTTATGTTGGCGCAAACAATTTGTTTGTATTAATATTAACAAAAGAACAAGAGCATTGAGGTAGTTAGATTTGAATAATTATAATAGTGCGCAACAACGCAATTGTCGCATCTTGTAACAAACGGGCAGAGTGGATTTTTGTTGTATCTGTGCCTGTTTTGGCCACTCCTTTTTTACATTATACGCTTGCGCTTGTAAAATTAGTTGCAATGCTAACATCTTGTGCACAAGACACTGATATTCTTCCAAAAAATTGATAATTTTTACCCTTTATCACAAGGAATTCGGGAAATCTACCAAAACGTAAGTTGGAAAAAGTTGTTCAACTTTATGTCTGTATGGTTACATTAGGCAAAATTTAAGTACATCAGTGTTACTTTTGATGCTCTTTTGTGACCACTGTACTGTAGAAGAGGTTATGTATCAGCGATTGTGTCTACTACAAAATCTCATGACAAAATATAATAGAACACAAAAAGACTTTGAGCAATGTGAGGATGTGATGTCACAACTACAATCTTGGACAAAATTCCTTGATACTGAGTACTCAATTGTGTTTTCTGTTAAATCTGTTGTCAAAATTGCTTCTTTATTTTTCATATAAATATCTATTGGGTTATTGTAGACCATGGGGAATGTTTATCTATAAATGACGTTAAGAGCATAATCTTATTTCATTTTCACCTCTTTGCCCTCCTCCACACCAACAAGCATCCCCTCCCCTTCCCTCCCATTCAATGTTGGTATATATATATATATATATATATAGTTGACTTACAACTACCATTCATTCAAAACAAGGTAATGCAGAAAAATCCTGGTCCAACATTGAAAGGGGGAGGGGTATTTCATTGATTGTATATTTTAATACATTTTAATATTTTTTTAAATGTCAAGTGAGTGTCTCAAGTATTTTGTCCAAGATTGTAGTTTGTCTTCATTCGTTTCTCCACAAACAAAAGCAAAACTTTAGACTCAAAAATCTCCTTAACGGAATCAGATATCCAATTAGTTTATTCACTATTTTGCTTGTTTTAAATTTCTCTTTTACATAAGATGTTGAACCACTGAACTATTCCTTTGATGATAGTATTCTCATCAGTGACTCTTCTCTATCCTTACCATGTAATTTCTCCTCTTTCACCATTATATGACATTCTCTGTTCAAGAAATCTTTAAGATCAGCCACCATCTTCTGCTGGCATTGTCGCGTTATCTTCTCATATGAACTGGAATGAAGAAATTTCTTACTTCTTAGATTCTCATCACTCAGCCGTTGCAAGACCTGTGAAAAATGTGGACAATAACAAAGCAATTAATGTCTCTGAGTTACAAAATAAGCCACACCCACCATAGCAACGTGGTAACTAGGTGAGGCAAACAAACCTCAATTAATCATGTATGACCAAATGCAATGACATTTAGATGTTCAGTGTGGCCTGCCACAAGTTTTTATCCATTTATGGTATTTCCTCTATCTTTAGAGAATTTAGCAATAGAAATAAACAAAATTCAGTTTGCTAACCATTTTGGGTAATGAGAATCGGATTTACAAAGCCCGTAACGGGCTCGTAGGTGCAATTTTTGTTCACCATCCTGTCGTCACTTGGTATGTGTGTGCAGAAATTTATTTTGTGCAGTATATTGTATTGACTGCGAAGTGCGCACTGCTAGCTGTAGTGTACCAGTACCGCATAGGATTTTTGCCCCACTTAGCTACGTAGATTTTGTTGCTAGGCAAATTCATACGGTGATTGGTTGAAAAAAAACGTCAATCATCTATCTCAGTAAGCTTAATTGTTTCAAAAAAAGCATTGTAGAGATATCAGTAAAGGTTTATCCACCCTAAGTTTTCAGACAGGCAGCATGTGCAAACACAACAAGAGCTGCTTAGTATCAAAATAAATACAACCAGCTACAACCACAACTTTGTCTATCATTATTATCTTAAAACAAGAAAGCATTCACAACTCATAAGAGTATATTATTTTATTTTATTTCATTTCATTTTATGGGTAAACAAAATTATGTAAATATATCATGCTATATTTCCTTTTATTCATTTTCTACTATTTCGCAAATGTTGTTGTACCAGCTGTACATTCATTTGAATTTTTTTGAATGTAAATTAACCACATAGCATGCGAGTAATAAGTGGGGGTGGGGGGCATGTGCTTCGCTCGTTTCTTACACTCCAAGGATTAACTCTATCCTTCTGTATAAAAATTGTTAAAAGAATATTCCCACGGCTTTTCACATGGACTTATATAAAAGAGGACTATTAAAGAAATAAATCGGTTTATAAAACTTGTTAATATCTTATTCCATTTCAGAGTTATTGCATTTCAAACATAACATCAGTATTAAAAAGTAACTGTGAGAGTTGCAGTGAGTCTAATTCAACAAAAAAGCTGCACTTTATAAATTATTAGAAACATTTTTTTTTCTTTTCTAAATACTGAAATTGGGTAACACAAACAAAAAACATGCTTTGTCTATCTGCTCATGTTTCTAATATTCTTAATACCAGAAATATGAAAATTAATTTGATTGGTTATGAATTAAGTCTTACAAATGAAAATAATCAAATCACCTTTTCCATGTACATGGAACAGTCATATTTTTCTAGTAACATTGCTGCCTCTTGTTGGTAATATTTGCCCGTTTCTTCTAAAAACTTAGTTTCAAAGCAGTCTTGATAAAGCTGTGAAAGAGAGAGACATAAACATATCAAACTTTACCCAAAAAGAGGAAATGATTGGGTAATATCTTGAACTAAGCTTGATGGAACACATCGCTCTGTTCTTCAATGTAAGTGCATACTAATAATACAGTTTTAAATGCTCTCCAGAGATTATTTTCTTTGATCAATTCTTTGTTCATGTGAGATAATTTTCACACCCAAGGACAATATTTCATGGAAGATTGTAGGCAGGATCTAAGCACCAAACAACTATTCTTGAAAGACAGAAAAATCAGCAAAGGGACACCAAAGTTGTGTCCAAGATTGTAGAATATACTGGAGAAATTCAATTTCTTGTTCAATTTTTGAACTTATTAGCTCTCTTATTAGCAGCCACAGAAATATCATAGGAATTCTGAAAAATTTCCTGCACAATTTTCAGCTCACCAAAAAATGATTACTTCATTTTTTAGGTCCATAAAACATATTTCTTGTGTCCATATATCTTAATTTTTGTCACAGATTTGAGCATATATCTTAAATTTGTTTACTTGATGAGGGCTTAATGGCTTAAATTGCACCTGAGAGGTTAGATAATTCCAAAGGTAGAAATAAAATAAAATAAGGGGAGACAGAGAAACACGGATGAACTTTAGTAAATATAACTTCTATATGTCCTTGAAATCATTTTTTTTTTTAGGCAGGAATCCATGTCTTGATGTTATTGTTAAATCACATTCTGAATAATCTTCTGTTCCTATGGTAACATTATCTTTCTGCTACTATACACAAAGCAACAAACTTTCAAAGAGTGTCCTTATCCGGATTGATACACATGGTTGTTATACCATACAATATAATCATCTTCTCATTTGTTCTGATACGATGACCATTACTCCTACATTCAAAACTAACAGAACTTTACTCGGAGTAAAAGCTTTACAATTTTCGTAACTACCAGTGCCAACATTCATGTTTCGATTGTGACTTAATACTTCAAATCCCAGCATAGTGTATACGCGTCTATATTTTTGTGCTTTCATGTACCAGCATCACGTATAAACGATGGATATCATGGCATCAATTACATGGAACATGTCTAAATAGGTGGGGTACTTCCTTTTTTGTTTTGTAAAATTAACGTAAGTATACATTTTGTCAACATATTTTCAAGTGTAGGGGTCAGTCATACTTCCTGTTTTTGTAAGAAAAGGGTCAAACACAGGACAAAATTTTGTAAACGAATCGAAGCGGAGATTTATATGGGCAATTTACATACAAAATGGCGTTACTAGTTGGCCATCCTGCACAGTTAGATAGTGACGATGAGTCTGACTTGAGAGTCAGATTTCCTAAATTTTGATAGAAACAGTAATAGCAAGAGTGATTTTGACAGTGACGAAGAGGATTTGACTATAAATAATGGTGATTTTAGGATCAACTTTGTCATAGACAACACAGATGAAAAAGTAAAGTGGAACAATGATAAATTTGGAAAAACCTTCTGGGCCTTAAGGGAATTACACACTAAAACCTAGTGGGACTCAATGTGCTAACATAAATGATTCATTGTTCTAAATGGTATTAAACTGTATTCCATACCTACTGAATATCCCATTTAAAGCCCAACCTTAAATGTGGCTAATAACTGACATTGTTTTACCATAGTGGCTTGAGTACTTACTCTGAGTTTGTTCTTCACTTTGTACTGCTCAACGTCCACAAATGAGTTGATGATCTTGTGAAGAATGGTCTGGTTTGGGCTACTCCCTCTACGATCTCTGTGATGCAAATGACATTAAACAGTTTCAATTTAGGCTTAGCTTTCTCAGGCTGGAGTCAGGGATGCAAGAAATATTTATGTGTGTGGTGGAGAAATATTTAGTGAAGGCCCCTGTTTATTTATCCATTACTTAGGTTACCAAAACTTTGCTTCAGTTCATATTTTTTTGTATTTTTGGAACCTATGGGTGAATAATATACTGTAACACACTTTTAGATGGGCGGGGGGAGGGGGCGTTTGTTATCTCAATGTCAAGAAGAGCAAGGTCAGGTGGGGTTTTAGTGATTCAAGTCTAAATGTCTTGTCCCTAATATTTTCATGAATGGCAAGCTTATAAGCAAAACACATTGAGATATTCATTTCTGTAAACACAATGAGATATTCATTTCTGTAAACACAATGAGATATTCATTTCTGTAAACACAATGAGATATTCATTTCTGTAAACACAATGAGATATTCATTTCTGTAAACACAATGAGATATTCATTTCTGTAAACACAATGAGATATTCATTTCTGTAAACACAATGAGACATTCATTTCTGTAAACACAATGAGACATTCATTTCTGTAAACACAATGAGATATTCATTTTTGTAAACACAATGAGATATTCATTTCTGTAAACACAATGAGACATTCATTTCTGTAAACACAATGAGACATTCATTTCTGTAAACACAATGAGACATTCATTTCTGTAAACACAATGAGACATTCATTTCTGTAAACACAATGAGACATTCATTTCTGTTAACACAATGAGATATTCATTCTGTAAACACAATGAGATATTAATTTCTGTAAACACAATGAGACATTCATTTCTGTAAACACAATGAGATATTCATTTCTGTAAACACAATGAGATATTCATTTCTGTAAACACAATGAGACATTCATTTCTGTAAACACAATGAGATATTCATTTCTGTAAACACAATGAGATATTCATTTCTGTAAACACAATGAGATATTCATTTCTGTAAACACAATGAGACATTCATTTCTGTAAACACAATAAGATATTCATTTCTGTAAACACAATGAGATATTCATTTCTGTAAACACAATGAGATATTCATTTCTGTAAACACAATGAGATATTCATTTCTATAAACACAATGAGATATTCATTTCTGTTGAGGTATGTTATATTTAACTTGATGTTTAAAAGGCACAGGCCTACACCTAGTGACAGGCATTTCCAAATGGTTTCAATAAAAATAAATATAATTAATGAATATTAATTATATACTTTCTTAACAATGCACTTACCCCTGAATTTCAATAAGTAAAAGTTCTTGCAGCTGTTTCTTCAAAGGTTTAATCATATGGGCTTTCCAGGTATCTAAAGCAAGCTGTAAATATAAGATTATGCTCAAAGTATCTTTATAAAAAAACGTTACAGAGTTAAGATTATTGCTGCCCTATCCAGATTGCAGGACACTGCAGTCAACTCACTGAGCCAAGAAAAATGTAAGCAACTTTCTAGTTGCCAACTGATCATCAGATAATAGTGTTTAACTGCTATTTTACCCATATTTGGTAAGCATTTTAATGATAAATCAATTATGAAAATTGGCACACACCATGTAAAGGTCCTTAGAATCAATTTTGACAATTGTATCCCAAATTTGTCAAATAACCAAAATGGCAGGCTTTTTCCAAATTGGGTGCCATTTTCCAAACTGGTTGCCATTTTCCAAAATGGTAGCCATTCTCCAAAATGGTAACCATTCTCCAAAATGGTAACCATTCTCCAAAATGGTAACCATTCTCCAAAATGGCAGCCATTTTGGAGCAAAGTATAATTACTATTTTCATCATCATAATTTTTAAGTTAAGCTATGTTCTAGTAACCCATTTTCATTTTGTTCTTACCTCACCAATGTCCATTCTCTGCTCCTCCAAGATTTCAAAAGGGAAATTCCCATATTGTCTGTCTGCCTCACTGAGCTTCCTCAGATGTTCATTAAGGTACCTGTATTTAGTAATATGAAGCCATGTGATAATCAAACAAGGAGCACTCAAAATTTATGAAGTCATAAAAACAATTTTTTTTGACAAAATTAATTTAACAACTTGTTAGATGTCCTCTCCTCATTAACTTTCCATTGATTCTTTATCTCAATGCAATCATTCTCTTAAACTGTTACTATTATTTTTTTCACCTCAATGGGTAATTTTAAGACTCAACATTTTAAAATGTTGTGACATTCTTTGCTTATTTTTAGTCAAACCATGTGATTTTTTTTTGTTTTTGAGGTAGCTTTCATAGGGCTAGCACCAGTTCTGGCAATAATCCCTGATTTACAAAAATTGTTTAAATTTTTGAACACCTATCAAAAACCAGTTCTGGCAATATTCTGATTAAAAAATTGTTTAAATTTCAACACAAAAAAAGTGATTAAAAAAAAATTGTTTAAATTTTGGTTAATGGTGACGGGTAATCGGGTACCCAGTTCCAATCTCTTTGCTGCACAGGTCATGTCTTTTAAAATGTCATGGGGTCACATAAAAACTAGTTTTGAATTGCAAGAGTGGTTAAGGCATCATCAGTTGAAGTTTGCTTACCTATACAGATGGTTCAAGTAGGCTGACCCTTGACTGAACTCTGACCAATGCTTGTGGTACGCAACTAACACTTCTCCATCATTTGCCCTGACCTTCTCTGCCAGAGCCTTTACATGACCTTCAAGAAAGGCTTTTGTCTCATTGTAAAGTTTATCACTGTAATTTTCAGGGATAGCGACACACAGATTATAAACATCACTGGGAATCAATTTATTAAGGAATAGGAATGTAACTTCTTGATGTAGATCTACATAGATATGGCACAGGGGCCATCGTGTTGGTTATGACACTTAGCAAATGTTGGTTAAGATGACGCTCAGCAAGTGCTGGCTAGGATGACACTCACAAAATGATGGCTAAAATGACACTTAACAAATGTTGGCTATGACACTTAGCAAATATAGGCTATGACACTTAGCAAATATTGGCTATGACACTTAGCAAATGTTGGCTATGACACTTGGCAAATGTTGGCTATGACACTTGGCAAATGTTGGCTATGACACTTGGCAAATGTTGGATTAGATGAAGTTTATCAAATGTTGGCCAAGACACTTAGAAAATGTAGGCTATGACACTTAGCACATGTTAGAATTACAACAAGCCTGGTAAAGTCTTGTTAAATAGTTGGTGACTATTGCAAAAACAAAGGCTTGCATGCACCAAAGAACAAAACACACATGATAAAGGCATGCAAATATATTGACACACTAAAAATTAATCTGCACCAATATAAATCATATACACAGACAAATTTAAGACATGTTTAATAGTGACTGTACAATAAATATTCATCCAAAGCCCTAAATAAAGTTGAATAGGATGAAACATTCTGTTTTAAAGTGTTGAGAAAATTTAACATGGAGCCTTAGCACTTAATCTTCTTAGGGAATTGACATAGGTCAGAGAACTCTCTAGTCATAACAAAAGAAACCCAAAGGTCCAAAGTCCAAAATGAGACATTTAAGACAATGTTCTTCTTCTTCTTCTTCCCACTGCTCTGCCTCCTTCACACTTGAAGATTATTGCAGAACCAGGAATGTACATGGACAGTGTCACCATGGAAGTTAATATTACCCTGGTTGGACACAGTATCACAAATAACAAATCTTGGAATTAGAAACATACACAAAAAAAATGCAATTAAATTAGAACGGTCATGATATGGGTAGATCAGATGTTAATTATTGTGTATAAAAGTATAATGATATATCACCATATTGAGATATCTATATTACTGTATGATAATCCATTTCAGAAAATTGTTTGGGTTTTTGCAGATGACAATTTTTTAATGAAATTTGGATATCTAAGGAAGTGAAGCATTAGAAAATCAGATATACTGCAAATAAGCTATTAAAATCTCATTCATTTGAAGTATTTTTTAAATTCTGTTTCACAAGTTTAAATTTCTTTAATATGCACTTCACATGCGAAAATGGTGTATCATGATATTTTAATCAACAGACCCATAGCTTTAACCAGATATTGGCAGGGTGTCACTGATACTGGCCAAAAGGGGTATTTATAAGGCATCAAGGGCACTTTGAGGGCAGGTTTGAGGACACTTGAAATGTAAATAAGGAGATAATCAATGCATAAAATAGTGTCCCTGCATCTTTTTATATTTGAGAACTGTAATCAGTGTTTCAACAATTACACTGTAATGGGTTCTGCTGAATACCAATCATATTTTGTCATAATTGGCCCGATCCGATCCAATTTCTGATCCTTTCTATGACAGTACTAATAGTAATAATAATAAATAAGATTTATAATGTGCACATATCCATCCTAATGGATGCTCAAGGTGCTGTACATATAACAATAAAATTACAGATAAGTATACATGAACAATGAAATAAATGAACAGTGATTTTAAATTAACTACATATTTGCATAGGCATCACATATAAGATGGGTTTTTAGATTTTTCTTGAATGAGTCAACAGAACAAGACAACCTGATATGGAGGGGGAATGGATTCCAACAATGCAGAGCTGCAACAGTTAATGATAAACATGCTGGATAATTAATTAAACCAACATGGAGGTACAATATAAATAATAATGAGAAAAATACATGTTGAAAAGTAAAAGAAAAAATACATTTTTCGCCATCAACATTATATATTTTGCTGTTTCATTTCTCAGCTTTTTATGTTTTTAACATTTGAAAAGAAATAATATAAAAAATGAATAATAATACAAAAATTGCAATAATCAGATCGGCAATCCACGGGCATTTCACTGATCCGATTATGCTGCCAATCAGCCATAATCGGCCCGATATGATCAGCAAGGGATTATCTTTGGAACACTAACTGTAATCAGCATGAAAAAAGGCAAAATAGTTCTCAAAAGTATGTTTTGGTGAACTAAATGTTGAGTGCCCAATGATAAGGGGACTAGGGGCCTGGTCAGGGTATTTCTGGTATCATGGATAAAACATTATCACAATATGACATTATTCAATATATCCTGGCAGTCCTAAGGTGAATGCACTAAAAAGGATACAGAAATCTATCATTCCACATCATCCTCTTCACGTTTCCGAGCTTGATGACTTCTTGCACTGTTTCTAATAGCCGGCTCCAAGCCTCATCAAAGTTCATTTCTTTTGGTTTTAGCGACATGATGCTAGATGAGATTGCAGACGAACGCCTGGTAAAGAAATCTGCACATGGTACAAAAAAATGAAATTCAAGGCATATAAACAACATTGTCATCCACAAAATGAACAAGCACAAAATGAAACAGCATTTAAAGTTAATTTGTCATTCTTAACATGATACTTACAGAATGTGCGAACAGCTAAATGTCAGTAGTAGGTTAATCACGATTCAATGGATTAACAATCGTGCGAACAAGCAAACCGTTATACTTCTTCTAACCCAACTTCTTTTCTTAACAAGTATGTAAAATTATTGAAAAATAAACTGGTAGTGGTAGTTTAACTAGTTCAGTTTAATTTAAATCTTCAATGGGACAAAAAAAGTGGTACACTAGTGGTGTCACTGTAAAATTGGGTTTTATATTCAATTTGATGGAGTGACTTAAACATCTTGAAACACATCTTGCCAAGGTTGCACCACTATACTAAGGTTTTACCAATATATACTTCCTTAGCCTGTCATCCCAGATCTCCAGGGGGCTTTCCATGTAAACCCCACTTTGTGTACTAACACAGTGTTTATTAGTGTGCTACCTCATGTTCCCCACTGACTCACATGACTGGTAACCGAATAAAAGGTAATTGTTAAACTAAAATGAAATTGTCTGTAATCTTGGTAATTATACGAGAACTTAACATTGGCGACAAGAAAGAATTTTAGATTGTTGTTCATCTGGTATTTTAATTCAAAATGGCAGTTTCTTTGAATGTGGAAAAGATACAACAGTTGAATCTTACTTGCAAAATGTCCAGTATGGCACCCAAATGGAAACGGTGGAGTAGAGCCTTTGAATTGTTTGTTACAAATAAGGGACTCAAAGAGGCGATTTAAAAAAAGGCTTTATTACTCCATACTGGTGGCTCTGATTTGCAAGATTTATTTGAAATGCTAACAGAACCTGAGTTCTCAGCAACAAACAGACCCAATGAATACGAGGTCGCACTGAAAGTGTTCGATGGCTATTTCATCCCAAAATCAAACATACCTTACAAACGGCATGTTTTTGACAGCTAAAACAAGAGGAAACAGAGTCATTTGATCAATTTGTAACACGTCTGTACAGGCAGGCAGTGAACTGTTAATTTGGAGATGCCAAGGAAGAACACACCCTTGATAAGGTAATTGATCAAAGTAACTCCTCAGAGCTGCCACGCAAATTATTATCAAAAGGAACTGACTTAAAATTATGAGATTTACAAGATATGCCTAGGGCATTAGAAGAAGTGGAATCACAAATGCAAAATATGGAGCTTAGTAACCCTAGAACAAACACAAAATCAGATATAAATGTAATGTCAAGTAGACCTAGAAACAAGCCTAGCCAAAATAGAGGACAGGATACCAGAATGCGAAGGGGGCTCCTAGCAAAAACCACAGTGAGCAAAATAAGAAAAAAAGTGACATTTGTTTTCTTTGTGGGAGAAAAGGGCATTATTCCAGGTAATCAACTTGCCCCGCCAGAGGCTTTGTGTGTACAAAATGTAACTTAGAAGGACATTTTGCGATTATGTGTGAAACAAAAGCAGAACGCATCAATCAACAGAAAGGTGACAATCATCGAACAAATAGATCAATATGTACAAGAAGGGACAAAGTTAACAATGTTGAACTTGAAAGTGATCATGAATATACATTTGGAATCAGTGAAAAGAATAACTTCAAAGCAAGCTCTGGACAGATTGAGGTCAATGTTGAGGTGTATCAGTTAATATCTTGATCAATTCAGGTGCATTGTGTAACATCATTGATAAAGACACATGGAACTATCTAAAATCACAAAAAGTCACATGCAGATCAGAGAAAACTAACAAGCAGCTGTATTCGTAGGACAACAAGAACCACTTGATATATTAGGCAAATTTACCGCAGATATCTATTAAAGACCAGACAACCAATAGAATCTTTTTCATTGTAGATGCTAGTGGCCAACCACTTCTCTGAAAAAGGTACATCGGAGGAACTTAACGTTCTTAAAATTGGACTCAGAATTTGTCATATCAAAACGAAACAAGGAATTGTGGAAAAGTACCCAAAGTGCTTCCAAGGATTAGGAAAACTTAAAAACTACCAAGCAGAGGTCAGTGTTGACCCCAATGCCCCACCCATGGCTTAAAAGGTAAGAATACCATTTAATTTGCGCAAGAAAGAGGACAAATTGCAAGAGCTAATTGATTTAAATATCATAGAGGAAGTCAAAGGACCAACCCCACTTTGGAGGTCAGGCATCCGGGAATGTTGTGGTGCACGGCGACGAAACAATGCTTTTTTGACGATCTCAAACTTCAGTCAAAAGTTTTTTTGACGATCTCAAACTTCAGTCAAAAGGGAAAGAAAACAAAGTCAGTTATCGTTGCAGTCAATAGGAGAAAAAGCTTTTTTTTGTCATTTTTCAACAAATACTGGACATAATTTATTTTTCTTCACAACTGTTGTGTATTAGATAATAGTTTCCAACATATATGAGTACCACTAATTTTTGCTGACTGGCTAAGGCGACACAAGTGTTCATAAAAAATATCCCATTGACTGTAATGATAAAGTTTCCCCTCCAACTTAGCAAATAAACTGAGCCAGTACACGGTTACGTCTCTCCGACCTCGAAAATGGTAAACCCGGTGGTTGTAGTACCAAAACTGTCAGGTGACATTATGTTATGCGTAGACATGACTGTTGCCAATCAAGCAGTGAAACGTGAAAGATACTCAATCCCTATTGTAGAGGAAGTGATTCATCAAATGAATAAGAGTTCCAGTCTTCAAATTGGATCTCAACATAAGTTTTCATCAAATAAAACTGGCCGAAGAATCAAGAGTTATCACAACCTTCGTAACTCACACTGGACTGTATAGGTACAAGCGTCTGTTTGGCATAACTTTAGCCCCAGAACTATACCAACATGTTATCCAACAAGCAGTCACAGGTTGTGAGGGAGCACACACCACATCAGACGATATTATCGTTCACAGTAAGGATAAGGTTGAACATGATGAAAGCTACACAAGAAACTCATAGACTGCTACATGTATACAAGGAGCTCATAGACCGCTACATGTACACAAGAAGCTCATAGACCGCTACATGTATACAAGGAGCTTATAGACCGCTACATGTATACAAGAAGCTCATCATACATGACACAAGAAGCTACATGTATAAAAGGAGCTTATAGACCGCTACATGTATACAAGGAGCTCATAGACCACTACATGTACACAATAAGCTCATAGACCGCTACATGTATAAAAGGAGCTTATAGACCACTACATGTATACAAGCTCATAGACCGCTACATGTACACAAGAAGCTCATAGACCGCTACATGTATAAAAGGAGCTTATAGACCACTACATGTATACAAGAAGTTCATAGACCGCTACATGTACACAAGAAGCTCATAGACTGCTACATGTATACAAGGAGCTTATAGACCACTACATGTATACAAGGAGCTCATAGACCACTACATGTACACAAGAAGCTCATAGACTGCTACATGTATACAAGAAGTTCATAGACCGCTACATGTACACAAGAAGCTCATAGACCACTACATGTATACAAGGAGCTCATAGACCACTACATGTACACAAGAAGCTCATAGACTGCTACATGTATACAAGAAGCTCAAAGACTGCTACATGTATACAAGAAGTTTATAGACCGCTACATGTATACAAGGAGCTCAGCTCATAGACTGCTACATGTACACAAGAAGCTCATAGACCGCTACATGTATACAAGGAGCTCATAGACTGCTACATGTATACAAGAAGCTCATAGACCTCTACATGTATACAAGGAGCTCATAGACCGCTACATGTATACAAGAAGCTCATAGACTCCTACATGTATACAAGAAGCTCATAGACTGCTACATGTATACAAGAAGCTTATAGACCACTACATGTATACAAGGAGCTCATAGACTGCTACATGTATACAAAGAGCTCATAGACCGCTACATGTACACAAGAAGCTCATAGACTGCTACATGTATACAAGAAGCTCAAAGACTGCTACATGTATACAAGAAGTTTATAGACCGCTACATGTATACAAGGAGCTCAGCTCATAGACTGCTACATGTACACAAGAAGCTCATAGACCGCTACTTGTGTACAAGAAGTTCATAGACCGCTACATGTACACAAGAAGCTCATAGACCAACTTCTGCTTCTTGGGCCTTGTTCAATTCTGCTCAAGATTTATTTCAAACTTAGCAACAATTTCAAAGTCATAAGGCAACTAGAACCAAAAAAGGGGAAGTTTTCAATTGGGTCCTGAACAAGAAAGATCTTTTAAAGAGCTTAAATGTTAGTGATGTGCACACCCTAGCATATTTTGACAAGATTGCCCCAACTCAGGTTGTGACACATGCTAGCCCAGTTGGCCTAGGAGCCGTGTTGACTTAAACTCAAAACGGAAAAAACGCCTAATTGCATATGCAAGCAGGAGTTTAACAGATGTAGAAGCCGTTACTAGCAAACAGAAACAGAAGCATTGGGTTTGGTATGGGCTTGTGAGAGATTTCATATTTACCTGTACAGTACAAATTTTGAAGTTCTTACAGATTATAAGGCAGATTTAACAGTAATGGGATCCAAAACAACACAGTCATGTAAAGTGCTCATAAAATGCAAAATATTCAATCATTTCAATATCTTATATCAATTGTTTAATCATTGTGTTGTTTTGATAGAAAAGATAAAATAAGGTGATTCCTCTGACAGAGGTCTGAGTTATCATGATGTAAAATCATATTTTGTGTAATTATTGGATGGACAGATCTCCCATATAGTTAAGGCTGTTTATACAATTTATGTCTATCATTTAAAATACAACACAACTGAAACCCATTTTAATATGTATGCACTGTTGATTGACAGGACATGAAAAATAAAATTTGTCTCCTTAATTTTGTATGTAATATAAGTTTTGGCATTATGAGCAGTCACTTGTTTCTTACAAAATGTCCATCCGAAAGTTGAAGAAAAAAATCATTTTCTTGAAATTTTAATACTAAACACTGAAATTTCTGTGTTTTGGTATTACATTATTAAAAAGTATTTTGCCTAAAGTACAAGCAGAATTTTGTTTTAATGCTTTGCTTATTTGTTAAAATATCATGCAATAAACATTGCGAACATATTTGTCTGTCCAAGTTGGGTGCTATGTTTGCAATATAGTATCCTTACTGAAATATACAGTCAAATATGAAGTAAATTTAAGTCCCCAGCTATTTTAAGATGCATGATCTTGTTCTAAAAACTTCATCCACACATTTGAAAATTGCATCTACTTTAAAAGAATTCATGTTCAAGTATTCCGTCCAACTTGTAACAAATGTAGCACATGTATTGCAAACATAACCTTGGCGGACACCAGGGAGAATAACTTACAATAGAAGTCAAAAGAAAATTCAATTATCATAAAGAATTATTCTTGACCAGCTTATTGCTTGATATCAGAATAATAAAACTTATTGACAATATACATGAGGAAAGTAATGGTTGTTGTGTAGTGTACGTCCAAGGTTATGTTTGCAATGGTGTATTACATTTGTCTGTCCAAATTGAAATAGTGTGACCATGGCAGATTTCACAGTAATGGGGTTTAATTGTACTTATTAAATAGAAGTTCAGGTAATAATAATTGCTTGATACTAGTATAATAAAACTTATTGACAATTTAGATAAAGAAAATAATGGTTGTTGTGTAGTGTCCTTCCCAAGGTTATATCTGCAATGCGCATGTTACATTTGTCCGTCCAAGTGTTACGTTTGCAGTATAGATGTTTCACCTAATGTTTTGCTTAAACTAACAATTAATGTTTGATCTTTATTCTTATACTTGATTCTACATTTGATGTCAATAAAATATGAAAAACTCAAGTACCTGCATTTTTGTTATCTTATTAAATGGAATTTTGTCATTTAAATTTTGTGAGTTTTGTCTGTCCATGTCAGTCTCACATAGTTGAATTCACTTTTATTTTATTTCAACCATTGGTTATTTCATCTCTGCATTTTCACCAATAAAATGGTATGTCTTAGCATTAATGGTAGGTCACTTTCTTTTAAACAAAGCATTTTAAATTTGGAGGTTTGGAGAGGAGCTTTTGGGCCCTTTAACTTTGAAATCTGCCATAAGCGTTTGCAGTACACATATGCCACATGATCTAAACCATCTGCTAGGATAGAAAGATGGGTTTTGAGGTTGCAAGCATACAATTTCACAGTAAAATACATACCCGGCAGCAAGAATATTGCTGACACCCTCTCTAGATTAACTACTGGAAAAGTGGGTTTCAGGGGTAATATTGGGAAAGAGCACATCAGGTTTGTTGCACAAAATACAGCCCCCATGGCAATAAGGATTAAGACCATAGAACAAGAGAGAGTACTGACAAAATGTTGACATGTGTCAGGGAATGTGTGCTAAGGGAAAACTGGACGGACATTCCAGCCCCATATAAAATGGTGAGGCATGAACTCGCAGTTGTGGGAAAATTAGTTTTAAGGGGTAGCTGAACAGTGATACCTCAAAAGTCTTCGCACACAGGTTATAGACCTTGCACATGAAGGGCATCATGGTATTGTGAAGAATAAACAGCAGCTAAGAACTAAGGTTTGGTGGCCTGGAGTCGATAGGGATATTGAAAATAGTTGCAAAACATGTCATGGTTGTCAAGTGGTAGGCCTCCCGGATCAGCCAGACCCAATACAGTCAACACCACTACCCTCTACCCCATGGCAACACTTAGCAGCAGACTTAATGGGTCCCTTGCCAGATGAGTCATATATTTTTTGTTGTTGTTGATTATTTCAGTAGATTTTTTTGGGTGGATGTTCTTAAGTTCATAACTTCAGAGAAATTGATTCACAGATATTTGCTGTGCATGGTTACCCAGAGTCCCTAAAAACAGATAACGTGCCAAATTTTGCTTCTGTCAAATCTGAGAGTTATTTGTTATGTGTGACATTCAACACAGCCAAACAACACCACTATGGCCTCAGGATAATGGTGAGGTTGAAAGGCAGAACAACACCCTCCTTAAAGCCCTGAAAATCGCCCAAGTAGAAAACAAGGACTGGAAAAGTGAGCTCAGTCACTTTCTCCTCATTATTGCTCATCTCCCCATACCACTACAGAAAAAAAAAGCCCAGCTGAACTCCTTTGCAGAAGAAAAATTTGGACAAAAATACCAGAAATCCAAACTTTGGGTGAAGATTTCGGAATTGGGGATAGGGATAAGGAACAAAAACAGAAAGGAAAAGACTATGCAGACCTAAAAAGAGGTGCTGTAGAGAAGAAAATAAAAGTGGAAGATCAAGTACTTGTTCATCAAAACCGCAAGTACAAAATGACACCCCCATTTTGTCAGGTACATTTGAAGTGGTTGATAAATTCAATACACAGGTTACTATCCGTTCCATGCAAGGAGTACAATATAAACGGAACTCCTCCCAGCTAAAGAAGTACAACTGTGGGGCAGAGAACCCTACAGAATTGTCTTCTACTCCCCAGGTAAAAAATATCCTAGAGTCTGACATCATAACAGATAATAACTATTATGGAGAAATGAACCCCAAGTTAGACCCACTCACAACCGCCAACCCCCAAGATATCTAGATGATTACCTACTTCAGTAGAAAAAAAAGAAGCAAAGACCAAGTGATGTAAATTGGTGTTCTATATTATGTTTCAAAAACAAGTAGCTGTTTATCTGTTATCCATTTGTACTGGACAGATTGTTATTGTTAGTTAATATCATATATTAGTGTTAGTCTTATGAGTCACTGACATAAGTTGGAACTTTTATAAACACTTTCCATGAAGTGATTATTTATGATACATATGGACATTTTGTGAAGCAGACCAGAAAGAAGAAAATTAACTGTTAAGTCTGAATGACTTAAAAGGACTGTAAACTTACTTTTTATATGTCTTTGTTAAAGTTTGTCTTATTGATTGTCAGTGAAAATAGTTTAAAAAAAAGGAGGGATGTTGTGTACTAGCACAGTGTTTATTGGTGTGCTACCCTCTGACACCCTTGCCCTCGGACACATGACTGGTAACCAAATAAAAGGTGATTGTTAAACTAAAACGAAATTGTCTGTAATCTTGGTAATTATATGAGGACTTAACACCTATGCTGAAGGTACATCAAGGTCTTTGTTTTCATACGTCAAGACAGTCAAGTGGCCAAACAGTGAGTTACTACTATCAGAAGGTCTAGGACCTACATTAATAGTATTGATAAGTATTTTTGCTTCTACAATACTTTCTGTGGTGACAAAACTTGTTCTTAATTTACAACAAAAAAAAATGATTGGCTAATAGTACAACTAATAAATATGCATTTAGTTTTTGACATTATTCTATCTATAATTTATATAAAGTCACTAATACAGGAATACACAAAACTAAAATTAGTTTAGTATTGCGCCCTTGCTACACGCATTCTACCTCTTCCATACTATAGATGCCATTGCATCGATAGTCTATTAATGTAATTATAAGCAGGAGTTTCAGTTGTCTTTAAGTGTGATTTTTTTAATTATTCAGTTTTATAGTATAGTCTACAAGATTTATTGGCATTTTGGGTAAATAACTTGTGTAGGCCTAATAGTGTTTAGGAAAGAAATTAGAACCACTGTACGACAAGTTTATACTTTTTTTCATGCAGGTACATCAAGAAAAGCTTGTTCTATGCCACTATGCCGAAAAAGAAGTCGACTTCATGCTGAAGATCTAGGCTACCTACCTTTGTGCACAAAATGCACCCCACACGAAATGCACCCTTTTGTGGATCTTGATAGGCAAATGTTTTTTGTAGGCCTGACGTTAAGCCTAAGAGCATAAAAGCCTAGCAGAGTAGAGCAGAGCCTAGCAGAGCAGAGCCTAGCAGAGCAGAGCAGAGCAGAGCCTAGCAGAGCAGAGCAGAGCCTAGCAGAGCAGAGCCTAGCAGAGCAGAGCAGAGCCTAGCAGAGCAGAGCAGAGCCTAGCAGAGCAGAGCAGAGCCTAGCAGAGCAGAGCAGAGCCTAGCAGAGCAGAGCAGAGCCTAGCAGAGCAGAGCAGAGCCTAGCAGAGCAGAGCAGAGCAGAGCAGAGCAGAGCAGAGCAGAGCAGAGCAGAGCAGAGCAGAGCAGAGCAGAGCAGAGCAGAGCAGAGCAGAGCAGAGCAGAGCCTAGCAGAGCAGAGCAGAGCCTAGCAGAGCAGAGCAGAGCCTAGCAGAGCAGAGCAGAGCCTAGCAGAGCAGAGCAGAGCCTAGCAGAGCAGAGCAGAGCATATCCACCTAACGCTTATTACAATGTGAACACTATTTCTACACTGGCTAAGCAATAGACAGTCACACCTCAGTGGTTATCTTTAACACTCATCTATAATCCTGTGCTCAATTCCTCTCATCAAGCTCTAATCCACCTCCAGCCAGCAGTCTGTTCTCTTTTGTCATATTGTTCATCAAAGCCTATGTCAAACACCAAGGATACAAGAGGAACAAGAAAACAAGAAAAAATGGTTTCTTCTATTCTGATAGCACTACTGGAAAGTAAAGAATTGAAAACCATGATACAATCTGCAATAAAAGAAGTTCTCCAAGAATCACTAGATAAACTTTCCCACATTATCGAGGTCCATGAAGGAAGAATTCATGACATTGAATGTCAATTGGACAAAAGTTCCAAGGAATTTACCACTTTGTCTAGTGAACAAGACAAATAAAAATGTGATATGGATCAAATCAAATGCAGGCTTAACGTCATGGAACAATATTCCTGATGCAATTGTGTACGTGTTTTTGGCATCCCAGAAAATACAGGGGAAAACACGGATCTCCTTAGCAAGAAGCTGGCTCATGACAAATTGGGAGTGGACGTGAAAGAAACAGACATCGACAGAAGTCACTAAATTGGCAAACCAAACTCAAAGGGTGCAAAGTTTACAAATCATACAGTGAAGTCTCAACTATTGAGAACAAGACGGAAACTTAAATTCACGGGTATCGTAATTCAAGAAGACCTCACCGCCAGAAACAAAGCACTACTGAAAAAGGTATCAGATCATTCCCGTGTTTCCACAGCATGGTCCATTGACAGCATTGATGGTCAGATCTTTGGATTAATCAAATCATCAGATGGCACCAAAACAAAGCGGAGGATTGCCGGTGTGAGTGATCTTACAAACTTATAACCACTAAAGTTGACTACTATGTACTTTCTCATGAGGACTCTATGGACTTCATGAACTCTTCACCACTTGCAAACTTGAACGATTTTGCTTTTTCAAGGAATTTGGGTAACCCTTCTTTATTAAATGATATTTTTTGTGACCAGGACCAAAACCTTTCACATGATGATAAGGATATTTCACCCAACAATCTTAATTCAACTTTATATTCAGATGTACAGTAAGTGATTTAAAAGAATTCTTTGATAATTCACTAAGTACTTTTTCTATGCTACATATAAATGCTCGTCGTTTATTAAGGAATTTTGATGACATGAATGAATTTTTGATTTCTTCTTCATGTAATTTTACTGCCTTAGCTATTACAGAAACCTGGCTTCATACTGAATGAAATCTTTGCTTAATTCAAATTCCAAATTATACCTTCATTCACAGGGACAGGGGTGTTAAACGAGGTGGGGGAGTTAGATTTTATATTAATAAATGAATACCATTTGCAATTAGAAATGATCTATTGTCCAACCCTCTTTTATTTGAATCTATGTTTGTTGAGGATAAACTCCATAATAAAACTCTTATCTTAGGAGTCATTTATAAACCTCCTGATGTCCCAATATCTACTTTCAATGATGAATTATCTGATATTTTGCAAAACATACAAAACGAAAAGAAAACTTGCTATCTTACCGATGATTTCAATAATGATCTTTTGAAGCATGACAATTTGCCTCATATTTCACATTTTCTCGATTTAATGTATTCTTATTCTTATTTACCACTGATATCAAAACCAACAAGGATTACATCCTCATCACTCATTGATAATATTTTTTCTAATGATTCTAATCTTAATTCAAGATCTGGCATTCTATTATCTGACATAAGTGACCACTTACCAATTTTTTGTTGTAGGGATATTGGTTCTAGTTCATCTGTTATCAACACAAATAAGCTTGTTTACCATAGGAGAGATACTAGTACTAAAGCGCTACACAATGTCAAACTTAAACTTCCCTCTTTTGACTAGGGACCTCTATTTAATGAAACTGATGCAGATGTTGCATATAATTTATTTGTTGATAATGTTCATCACATTATATCTAAGCATTGCATTGTTAAAGAATTTAAGGTTAATTCTCAAAAGCTCCAATCTCCATGGATAACACAAGGTATTGTAAGATCTATTTCCAAAAAGAATAAGCTTTTAAGTAATATCTTTCTCATCCCTCTATTAAAATTAAGTGCAAGTACACACAGTATAAAAATAAGCTTACTAACATTATCAGATTGGCTAAAACGATACATTTTGAAAAATGTTTTGATGACAATAAAAGCAAACTAAAGAAAACTTGGGATATCATTAATAAAATTCTTGGTTATACTTCAGCCAAAACTCCTATTGATAAAATTAAAGATGACAATTATATAACCAATAAACATGTAATGGCTGACACATTTAATGATTATTTTGTTAATATAGGTAAAAATCTGGCTAGTACAATCCCTACATGTAATTCAAATTTTCGTGATTTTCTTCCTGATGCAATCCCAACATCTTTGTTTCTATCACCATCTAACTGCTCAGAAATTATTGACTTAATTATGAATATGAAAAAAGGTGCTTGTGGTATTGATAATATTTCTGTTAATTTTCTCCAAATAATCGCTTCGTTTTATAGCTCCTCTAATGTTTATCTTTAATTCATCAATTTCCATTGGTGTTGTACCACTTCGTTCCAAAGATGCCAAAGTAACTCCGATATTCAAAGGTGGTGATTGTTTATGTTTCTAACTATAGACCCATCTCAGTACTTTCATCATTATCTAAAATTCTACAACGTATCATTTACAATCGTACTACTAATTTCCTTAATAAGAATAAGATACTTAGCAACAGACAATTTGGTTTTCGTAAAGGCCGTTCTATTGCTATGGCTGCTTTAGATGTCACTCAATATATCAAAAATGGTTTTAAGAATAGGGAGTACTCATTAGGTGTATTTTTGGACTTATCGAAAGCTTTTGACACTGTCAATCATAACATTCTTTTTGCTAAATTGTAACATCACTGTATTAGAAGA
Source organism: Chiridota heheva (assembly GCA_020152595.1). Lineage (NCBI taxonomy): Eukaryota > Metazoa > Echinodermata > Holothuroidea > Apodida > Chiridotidae > Chiridota > Chiridota heheva. The sequence goes on from JAIGNY010000634.1 coordinate 1,357,976, forward strand.
GTAGCCTACAATTGGTTTGTTACTTACTTTTTAAACAGACATCAGCTTGTATCCATTAATAACACTTATTATTCATCTTATCGTTATTTAAATTGTGGTGTGCCCCAGGGGGTCAATCCTTGGGCCTTTCTTATTTTTGCTATATGTAAATGATATTACCTATTCTTCACATCTATTACGCTTTACACTTTTTGCTGATGATACTTGTATTTTGTATAAGCATAACAATTTTGATGTCATTTCAATCATCAACTCTAAATTAAAAAATGTTGCCAATTAGTTAAAGGTTAATAAGCTGTCTTAAAATATCAGCAAAACTTATTTCATGGTTTTTCGTCCCCATCATAAGAATATAAATAATAATGATATATCGATTGATAATTTCCAAATCAAATGTGTTGATACCATCAAATTTTTAGGTTTATACATTGACCCTTTATCAAAATGGTCTTCTCATATTAATAAGATTAAGATATCTATTTCTAAAATAATTGGGGTTTTCTATAAATATTAAAGAGTTTGTACCTATTACATCCTTAAAATTTATATAATACGCTTATTCTTCCTCATTTAAGCTATTGTATGGGGTAATGCTCACCCTTCTTATCTAAATCAATTATTTATAATTCAGAAAAAAGGCTGTTCGTCTTATCACCCAATCAAGTTTTCGAGCACATACATCGCCTCTTTTTACCAGATTATGTTTTCTTAATATTTTTGATATTCACAGACACCAATGCGCTGTATTTATTTCTAAATTTGTTAATCAACAATTACCAGATATTTTTAAGGATTACTTTTCTTTTACTCTTATTTACAATCCCACAACACCAGGTTCTCCCATCATTTATTTTCTCTTCCCATAAATTCTGACCTTTTCAAACGCTCCATTGTATCTATTGGTATTAACTTCTGCAATCAAATATGCGATTCTATAAAAAACCTACAAACTGTAAAATTATTTTCTGATAAGTTAAAAAAGACACTTAGGCCCTATATCTGAAAATGACTAACTCTATTGTACCTTCATGTATTTTCATTTCCACTTAGTTTATGATTATATTTGACCTCATATCTATTTTTACCCAACCACTTAATTTATTTTCCCCTAGGCTTCGTTATGTTACCGGGTTGGGGTTGAATTTCAACCCCTCCAAATGCTACATCTTGTCAATTTCCTCTAAGAAATGCTTTAAATCACCTGTTTATACCTTATGCAACCAGCCACTAAAACATGTCAACTCCCACCCATACCTAGGTGTTGAAATTGATAATAAACTTAGATGGGATAAACATATACATAACATAACCAAGAAAGCTAACTCTATACTTGGCCTTTTAAAATGTAACCTCTCAAACTGTCCACCGACGTTAAATCCACTGCCTATAAAGCTCTAGTCAGGCCAGTACTTGAGTACGCATCTGCAGTCTGGGACCCCATCACCAGTGCGATGTGGATAAACTTGAATCTATTCAAAGGAGAGCAGCCAGGTTCTGTATGGCAGACTACTCTTATAAATCTAGTGTAAAAACATGCTTTATAAATTAGATTGGCCCCTGCTTAAAACAAGACGATACAACACCCGGCTACATATGCTATATAAAATCAATAACAATCTTGTCGCCATCAATAAAGATGAACTTATCCCCACCGTTAGAACTAATACAAGAAATAATCATGACCTTAATTTCCAGGTTCCCTATGCTAAAAAGAATGTATATAAACACTCTTTCTTCCCTCACACACTAAAGGATTGGAATGCTTTACCGTCAGACATTGTTCATGCACTAAGTCTCAACTGTTTCAAAGCTAAACTTACTAACACCTGTATTGCTAACTAGTTTTTTTATATTATTTTTACTCATACTATTTACGCTCGGTTGGCGTTCATGTCCTCTTGAAGGATTTTTGCCGACTTAACCGATTCAGATTCAGAAAGGGACGGGGGGAGGGGGGGGGGGTCCTCTTTTCCTTCTATTTTCACAATTTGAGTTTTCTATACATTTCCTTTGTGATTTTAAGTTACGGTGGGCTTCTTGTAAAAGCTCCAGCTTCTGAGCCCTTCCACCACTTTCTCATAAATTGTTATGTGTTTTCAGTATAAATATATGTGCGTGAAAATGGAAAATAAATAAATCAAAATCAAAAATGAATAGTCTATGTTTGCGTTGTTAAACAATGATAACGTGCGTACAGTGCATTATTATACAGGTAATAGAAGACAAGATAATAACGAAAATATAGTCCTAATTTAGCGTTTATAAAATCATCAACATGTCGATGTTTTGAAACGAAATCGGTTGAAGCTTACGAAACGTGATCAGCAAAAAGTTATTCGCAAAAGTACTACATTACAAGTTTATCTTAGGCCTAAACGAAACCAACTTACCTTTACGTGACAAAAACAAATGTTGGTTATTCTATCGGTCATTCAAATGGTACACATTTGTATAAATATTGTATGTAGGCCTAAGCGATTTCAGACGGAAAATTACACTTTCGTTTGGTATCATTCCAAAAGAGAACTCGAAAATGGCTCAAGACCTTTGCATTGGTAACAAGCGCACGATATAATCGATCTCATCGCGCATATAGGCCTAAGTATGGCATGCATATGGGAACGATCCGTACCGTGCCATCTAGCCTATAATAATAATGTACATGATACTTTCGCTCAGGCGTAAGTGCGCGTAGGGAGACAAAAAAGTTTTGATTGTGAGAAATCTGTGATGGCATCACAGATTTTTTGCACTTGATCAGGAAAATTGAAAACGAGAAGTGATATTACCACCACGTCGACGTTAAAAGTTGCTCCCAATCGGCTCAGCTCCAGTTTTGGGGAAATATCCTTCAATTTCTTCACTTCTCGGGAATTGTCCTTCCTTTCCAAACAAATTTTCCGATAAAATTCTTTCAGTTTCGGGTAGTTTTTTCTTCTTCGATTTTCGGGAAATATTCTTTAAATTTTGGGACATTTCGATTATTTTGGGGAATTTGGTTGGCCAATATTTAAGAAATTTCCCTCATTTCGGACAAGTTTCTTTTATTTTCGGGAAATCTCCTTTCATTTTTGGGATATTTGCTCAAGTTTTTTCCAATCATCGGAACATTTTCTGCTGCTTTTGTGGAAACTTTGTCAAATTTTACCAAAATTCCCAATAATTTTACAAAATTTTACCGATTTTTCAAGTTTATTTTTTAATAATTTTCCAATGTTACCTCCCAACCGCACAGGACGTATTGATCCGGAAAGGTGAAATGAGTCCTGCTGCCTCTCCCTCCCACTGCTTCTTACCCTCTGGGAGGGCAGAATGAATGAGTCGTGATACCTATATATACACTGAATGATGTACAAGTCAGAAAACGGCCAAATTGCGCAAGTGGATAAGGTAAGACTAAGTTTGTTTTTACTTTTCTTGTATCACGAGCTAGATCATTGCACAACCATTATGCCAAAAGCGGTAGCCAGCAAGAAAGAACGACAAGCAACTAAAGAAAGCTACCCTCTACCTGACCATACACACTTGCATCCAGTCGTTCCCGCAGTAATTGGCGTGGTGGGTCATTTTTCACTGGAGACAAAAAAATGTTCATAGGAGTAAAATGTTAAGGCACATATATCTAAATTGACATGCATGCACCGTTTAGATAACTAAATTCCCGGAAGTCTTACGATTGCATAATATTGCTTAATATTGTGTCAAATCCAGAGTCTAAATCTTGCTTTTCTCGTAATTTTGGTAGCAGAAAATTGCTTGAACTTTTGGAATCTAGTTAAATCTAGGGGCGAAGTGCCTGGAACAGTGGAAGGCTGGAAGCCATGCATTTATTGCGATTTTTAAAGCAGAAAAGAGCTTAATATTGCATCAACTTCAAACTTGAAGCCGTGTTAGGGGCCCAAGGGGCGAAACCCTAGCAAGTATACTGCACGATTTTGATAACAGAAAACTGTTTTAACTCTTGTCAAATCCAAGGGGAAGCCCTGCCGTTTTGGTGAATTTGGTAGCAAACAATTTACTCCTTGCTCCGAGCCTCTCATGGCCCCGAGCCTCCCTTTCCTTTATAGTATCCCAGGCCCTCCAAGAAGAACGATTGAATAATTAATATTGCCTCAAATATTTACTTAAGGGATTAGTTCAGTGGTCAAGCATGTATATCTAATATGAAAGAGGAAAGAAACAAAATGGTGAAGAAAGCATTCAAGAATCTTATTCCGTTAAGGAGATATTTAAGTTTAAAGTTGTAGTATTATTTGTGTGGAAACGACTGAAATCAGACTAGTGATGTCATAGCCTCAGATTCCTCAGTCTTTATGTATTCTATCATATTTTGTCCTGCGATTTTGTGGCTTAAAAACATGGGATATGTCCAAAAAAAGTAGTAAAACTGAATCTAGGAAGGGTATTTATGATATACCATCTGAAAAAGTTTGAGGGAAAATAATTTAAAGTGGGAAAATTAAATACATTTTTTTTTTAAATACATAAAGATTTTGAGGAATCTGAGGCTGTGACATCACAACTAGTCTGATTTCAGTCGTTTTTACAGAAATGATGCCAAACTTTAAACTGAAATATTTCCATAACGGAATAAGATTTTTGAACGTTTCCTTCACCATTTGTTTCTTTTGGAGTCATCTGGCATGTGAGATACACATACTTGACCACTAAGCTAATCCTTTAACATTATTTTCCAAGTGTAAATGTCATAATGCGCAAAAGTAGATCTCTCTCTGACCTATCAGCGTATAATGATTCAAAGTAACATGTAAAAACTGTTCTTTTCTCTGCAAAGAAAGAATTCTACATGGAGAAGTTACAGTCTTCCACCCCAAGGGACATGTTTGCCACTGTCAACACACTTCTTAACAATAATTCAAGAATTCTTCCACAGAGTGAATGTCCAATTACACTTGCAAATGACTTTAGTAATTTTTTCCAGAATAAAGTCAAGGACATCAGGCACGTGATTAATGACCTACATGTTGACTCTCCATCCATTCTGATAGAAAGAAGGTTTCCTTTCAATTGTTCGCTTCTTTCTGATTTCCAGCCTGTCACTGAAGATGAACTTATGAATATGATCGCGAAGTCACCTTCCAAGACATGTGCTCTTGATATGATTCCAACATGGCTGTTGAAACAACATGTGAAAACTATCCTCCCGAAACTTACAGAAGTTGTGAATGCTTCCTTGGAACATGGTATTATGCCGAAAGCCTATGGACATGCAATTGTAACTCCCATCATCAAAAAACAATCTTTGGACAAAAATGAACTCAAAAACTACCGCCCAGTCTCAAACATTGCTACAGTTTCAAAATATATTGAAAAAGTTGTAACCAGTAGACTCACTGAACACATCAACAAACACACACTTTTTGAGCCACTACAATCGGCCTACCGAACTTCACACAGTACTGAGTCTGCCCTACTACATGTGCAAGATTATGTTCTTCAAGCGCTCGACCAGCAGAAAGCTATTTTATTTCTTATGTTGGATCTGTCTGCCGCATTTGATACGCTAGACCACCAAATCATGCTTCGTCGTTTTGAGCATAGCTTTGGCATTTCTGGCAACGCTTTGGATTGGCTATCATCATATTTTAATTGTCGGACCAACCATGTCCATGTTCCTGGAGCTGACTCCAACACTGTAAATCTTGAATATGGGACCCCACAAGGCTCTGTTTTAGGACCTTTGTCATTCACACTTTATACTATCCCAATAGGTGACATATTGTGGAAGCACAAGATCGAGTATCACATATATGCTGATGATATACAGATTTTCTTAGCCTTTAACCCTAAAGTTCCACTCGATGCTGAATGTGCTTTATTCAAACTGACCTCCTGTGTGCAAGATATCCAACAGTGGATGATTGCAAACAAACTTAAACTTAATGAGGACAAAACAGAGTGTATCATAATCTCTTCATCAAATGCTAGTAAAGCCCTTGAGAACCTCAAGTTTGTATTTGCAATACTTGCATCTCACCAGTCACTTCAGTTAAAAATCTGGGAGTTGCTTTCGATAATAGAATGTCAATGGACAACCATGTGACACAACTTAGTAAAACAATTAATTATCACATTAGAAACATTGGCAAGATTCGTCGGTACATTGACGTTGAAACCTGTCATTATGTTGTTCGATCACTCATCCTATCACGTTTGGACTACTGTAATTCCCTTTTGAATGGTATTACCATGAAAAATGTAAATCGCCTACAGAAACTCCAAAACAAAGCTGCTAAGCTTATCTTCAGGAAACGTCGTCGTGATCATGCCTCACCCTTGCTCAACAAATTGCATTGGCTCCCTGTGTCACAGCGAATTTTATACAAAACATGTCTTATTGTCTACAAATCCCTGATACATCAATCACCTGAATACATATCCAACAGTCTGAAACTTTATACACCAGCACGATCCCTTCGCTCCTCTTCTGAAAACTTCTAGACTGAACCCAAAACCAACACTAAAGCTGGTTCTAGGGCTTTTTCAGCTGCAGCACCCCATGTTTGGAACTCTTTGCCTTCACACATTCGCCATGCCAGTTCACTTGGACAGTTCAAAACACGTCTCAAGACTTTTCTTTTTTAATCATGTATTACTTACTGAACTTTGGGGCAGCATTCTGGGCGCTTTGTATCCTATGGAAAAGGCGCCTACTACAAATGAACATGGATGGATGGATAATACAGTACAAATGTGAGTATTTTGTTATGAACATTAAACATTATTTTCTTGAGAATAGGCTTAAGACTGAAAGCGAAAATAATCTGAGTTACAGACATGAACTATAGGCCTATTTCAAAATTCTTCAGATCATCATTTCAAATCGTCATTACATGATATCATAGAGTCTTGTTTAACTACATGATAATATAAAGGAGATTGTGAGACAGTTATCACGTAATCAATTATACCGCTGCCATCGGTGGAAAAATACGTGAAGTTGCCTGTTTAAACATAAGACAACCAAGGCTTGATTGAGCATATATTTCAGATGGTCATAATGCTTTGAACAAACATTCCGTGATTTATCAGACGGTTTAACTTCCTTCAGTAAGCTTAAGTCACAACGGGAAAGTCCTAGTGATTTTTTTTCTTAAAGAATGTCAAAACATTTTCCACATCATTGAAGATAATGAAACGTTATTGTGGCTAAGTGGCGCAATTTTAGATCCTCATAAATCTGGTATATATTCCCATTGCGCAGAAAGCCAAATCGGTTTGAAAAATAGCTAAAGTGAGCTTTTTTGCCATCATTTATTACAAGTTATAATCAAATCAAAAACACATGAGTAATATTGCACAATAGTAAATGCAGTAATGCTGAATGCAGATAAGATAAAATGGTCACAGATAGTTGCTTGTATAAAGCTACATTGTCCAGAGCTACCATACATTTAAGCAACATTAAAAGAAAACATAAATTGAATTTGACTCTACACATAATTTGACATGAATTTGACTCTACACATAATTTATATACCAATAACGATACACTTAGGTTAACAAAATGCCAGAGCTAAAAAGCAATTTCAAAATTGTCCATAGCTATGAGGGGGAGTCTTGCTTTGGCATATAAAACTTTCCACCTGGAAAAGATATTTGAACTTATACAAGAATTTTTTAACAATTTGCATAGTATCCCCCATTTTTTTTGATAAATAAAATATTTCATCAGAAAATTAGATAATTGTATAGATGTTTTAAATACATCTTGTAACCAAAAAACACATCCATTTTAGAAAGGACAAATTGGGCACCAAAGATCTCCTGTTCGAGGTCAAAAATCAAATTTGAAATGACATTGCACTCCAAGAACAGATGCTAAAGAATCTCATCACTGCTATTACAAAATGTACAACGAGGCCCTGGCAAATTAAGCTAACAAATTGGAATGGGGTCTGCCTGACTGGTGGGTCCTACGGTTTTTCTTGGAGGGGTAAAATATATAGCTGAAAAGCAAAACTGTTATTACATTCGCTCACCTCAAGAAACTCAAACACGACATTTTCTTAATGGTATTCTATTGACCGATCACGCACACATTCATAACATACGTAGTGTTGATTTAAGATTTCACCCTGTGTGTATTGTTCAAGCCTCGCTGTATGAAGCAGCTGATTGTGACGTCAGAGAAAGCATGGCCGGATTCATCCGCATTGTTGTTATGAATTTCTTGAGCCGAGCGATTTCCTTTAAGTAATTTCTACAACATGCAAAATAATCACGTAGTCCGAACGTCATCAGAAAATTATGTTTTACGTTCTTTTTATTCTCAATCAAAGCCTTTGAGAACAGGCCAGAAATAAGCCAAATAAAATATTTTACAACCAAAAATTTCTCCAAAAAAAAAAAAAAAAAAAAAAGTCATTTCATCAGATTCAATATAAAAGAAAAGCCAAGTTATATGTTTTTTGCCATAAAATTCTCAAAAGGTGAAATATGTTCTTTCTTTTTTTTCCGGTCAAGTTTCAAAATAGTTAATTATTTTAAATTTGGCATCTAACTATTTTAAAAGCCAATATACATACCAACCCTGAAAGTTGTTCCATAAATCTTTGATTTTTTGATATCCGAGTCGTTTCGAGATAAGAATAAACAGATAAGAATTCAGAACAAGTATAACATCGGAACTCAATAAAAGCATAATGAGTTTGATATCTCATCATTCAGCGACAGCCGTTCAAAGAAGTTTCTCCAAATGCAAATTTCTGCCACAACGAAAGATATTCAGGTGAGATATAATTTTAACTTAAATACCAATTCAACTTCGTTCGAAATTCGAACTGCTTCTAAATAGGAATAATTTAATCTATATTGAAAACATTTCAAGCTTACCGTTGAAAAAAGGATTTGAAAATGGTTAAAGGACCAGTTCAGTGGTCAAGCAAGTTTATCTTATATGAAAGAGCTGGACTTTAAGAGAAACAAAATGGCGGAGAAACTTCTGCAGTATATCATTCCTTTAAAGAGATGTTCAAGCTATGCTCTGTCTTATCTGATAAACATACGTTTCCTCAGGGGTTTTTATCTTTCCAGAAACAAGACAGTTTTCCTTCTGGTTTTTGAGCATGTTATAGTAAGTATCTTTTGTATGGCGATTTCTTGTATTTTATGATGATTTTATGATTTTCCCCCTCCCCACGGGGCCCCACTTTATGTGGTTTTAATAAAGGCTTATGCATACTATGATGATTAATTTGTTTCCGATTGATTCTCTTTGGAAAGTTGGTGAAATCTAAATCAAAATTAATTTGTAGAGATTTTCACTAAAATCTCGAACCTTCTCTCGTTATGCATTTTTTAATGATGACATGTCGTGACATTAAATCGCTATTCAATGGACTGCCACATAACTAGACCCGCCAAGAAATGAATTGGTTACAACTCTTGATGTAAAAAGTGACAGGCATCAAAAAGTAGCACAACCATACCTCGTGGGGTACTGAATCTTACATTATTGAGAAAACAGGTGAAGGGAAGGCAATATCTGCAAAGGCTGAAAGGGTCCGTCCGGGCTCTTGCTGGGGGTTGCATGACATACATACAAGATAAAACTTGTGAAGAGTATACTTTTCTTAAATGCTAACCCCTTCATCCAAGATCAACTTTGCTCACTCCACCCCCCCCCCTATCCTACTTCCCACCCCACCCCTACCTCCCATATAATCCAGCAATACGATTAGCCTACTGAAATGCAAGTAAAGCAACTAAAATTGATTAGTATACATATATTAATCAATTATCATATCAAAGCATATATTAATCAAATAGTAATCAGATGTGTCTATACTAAAGAAAGCATGACTCCCAAGTATGGAGCTGCTATTGATTCAACGGAATTTACGTTGGGCAGGTCATGTTCAGAGGATAGACTCACAGTGACTGCCGCGCCAGATACTGTTCTCCCAACTGTCATCTGGGACCCGCAATCGAGAGAGGCGGCGGCTGCGTTTCAAGGATACTTTGAAGCGGAACTTAAAGCACAGAAACATTGATCCAAAGGATGATTGGGAATCTCTTTCAAACAATAGATCAACATAGAGAAAGCTATGTGCTCCTATAAATACTGAGGATGATAACGACCTTGGAGGACAGTCTTCGTCGAGAATGAACTGACTGCATGATGATGATGATTAATCAAATAGATATATCGATATACCCTTTACTTGCAGATGATATAATGGCCCGTGTAATCATTGTTTCTGTGCTGTTGGACTGTGCCTCGCACTTTGCAACGCGTGCACCTCATTGTCCGGTCGAACCCCCTCCCGATATGTAAATGACAGTAAAGAAGTCTACCCAACTCATGACCCCAATACTGGCGCTGTCAGAGTTGGCGTTACTGTTAGGTAATACATGTAATTCAACATTTTTCTTAAATTTTTCTTTTTTTCTTCTTTTCGTGGTGTGATGAATTTACATTATTAATGCATTCAATATATAGCGTATTAGAGTAGCCTATAATATTGAACATAAACACCTTTTCAAATACCGTATTACCATAATTTTGAAATTCAAAACATTTCTGAAGAGCAGATTCTAAATCTATTTCCATTGCTACCAAGAAAGTACTGGTATGTAGTACTTCCTTGTTCCTACAATGTCCTACGATTTGTATAAAACACTGCAGTGGCGTAATTAACATTTTTGCAGGAGGCAAGTAAGGCAAAATTTCCAAATAATCATATGGCTGAAGACTTTAATTGCAGCATATTTACTTGTTTTACCAACGTGGTCCGTACTTGGACTTTTTCCAAGGTAGGAGAGGGGACAAAGGGGTATAGGAAGCGGGCATGGGGCAGTTTGACCTTCCCAGTTTTATGCTTCCTATCCGGTTGAAATAAAAAAAGTTATTATAATGATATTGAAACAATTGGTAAAATTTAAGAAAATAGGCCCAAAAAATCCCAATATTTAAAAGAAATTCTCAAATAATTAAAGGAAATTTCCCGAAAATCGATAAACCTGCCCGAAAAGAAAAAAAAAATTCCTAAAAATTGAAGAAAAAAATGTTCCAAAAGTCAAAAATATTTTTGCCCAAATTGGCCCAAAATTCCCGGTAAATAATAGATTAAAAGTAATTCTTCGATAAAGATAGGAAATTTCCCGAAAAATTTGCCCAAAAGGGACAGAATTATATAGAAAATGGAGAAAAATATTCCAAAAATCGAAGAAAATTGTCCAGAATAAGAAAATTTTCCGAATATTGGCCCAAAACTTGCGAAAATGAGCAAAATATTCCAATAATTAGAGCAAATTTTTCGAAAATAAAAGAATATTTCGAGAAAATGTTTCGAAAGTTGCCCGAAAATTAAGAAAATTTCCCGAAACTATGATTGAACAGAAAATTGACAGATTTTTACCGAAAAGTGGAGATTTTCCGAAATAGAGATTTTGTTTTCTGATTCATTTTTTAACCAATTTTTTAGAATTTTATGTGCAAAAGCATAGGGAAATAAGTCCATTTCCCGAATTTTCCCAAATTCCTGGCCAGGGGCCGGGGAAATTGTCCTTCCCCCATACGCCACTACAGATACCCTTGTATATTCGTTATATTTTACCTTAAAAAAAGGAAGGGACGATCCGAGTCCGAGGAGAGGATGGGATGGATGGGTAGTAAATCTTGAGTTCTCACACTAATCTTGTTGGGGAAGAGATTTCCCTATATACTGCTATATTCCCCAATAATATAATATAATATAAAAATCAACTTCAGTACAGGTCTTCCCCACTGCACAAGTGTGTTAATTTCTTCCAGGTACAGCAGCTATACAACTGTCAGACTGACAAATAGATTCAATAGACTCATTCACACCTCCGTCAGTCTAGTAGTGTAGAGATAAACCTCTAGATATAGGGAGCTTACGATATCTAACATTGCAAACTTATATCGACATGCAACAACGCAAAGTATCGCAATTTTAGGGGATTACAACCCCCTCTCGAAAATAGATAGGGAGCACGGCTCCTCGCGAGCCACACCCCTTCTACAGCACTACCTTAGTCTTAAAGATATATCACAACCCGCAGTAAAGTACAATCAATATTCATTTATTTAGCGAATTACCGCTGATTCGTTGACAGGTTTCGCAGAAGCATTAGTGGAGATGACAAAGAGGATGTTTTCAACATGAATGACAGATAATGCGCCATATAAGTGTAATAAACTTAAACTTAAACTTAAATCATCAATTGGATACATTGAAATCTGTGAATGGAAAACAGAGGGCGGTAGTACAAGAAACTTTTTTCTAAGAGTTTTTTTTATTTTGATGACAAAAATGGAAAGTTATTTTTTGCTTAGATAGTTAAGGCAGAAGCTAATGGCATGCGCATACAGCTGGGTATATTAGACACTCCAAAATACATCGAATAACGTAATACCAGTAACCTGAGCATAACATTATATCATTTTTGTATAACATTTACAGCAATTACATAACGTTATTTAATTGTTATAAATAGAACCCCAAAAAAAAAGAATAATAATAATAATAATAATAATAATGATAATTTAAATAATGATAATAATAACAACAACAACAACAATGATACAAATAATGATATTAATAATAAGATTACTCTGATAATATTAATAAAAAAGTAAATCTTAATAACTCATGATGAGATTGACCAATTAGCATGAAATTTGGACAAATTTGAGATTGTCAAATACTAAACACATTTTTTTTTATTAGCGATAGACCGCACGATTAGACTTTTATGCAACGTCAAATTTTGGCCAAAATTCAACATGCTGTAATTAGAAAGTGGAGGAGGAATTTAAATATAAACCTAATTCTTGGAAAAAGATTTAAATTATTTCTATTTTGAGTCAATGTTTTGACATTTTTGATGCTAAGACTAGAATAGACGTTACTCAGGAAAAAACCTTACTGGTACTTTTATAATTTTTTTAACACAGGTAATTCAACAATAAAATTCCTACATAGTTATAGAGCACACTGGAGTTCAATTAAAAAACTCGTCCTTACCTATGCAAACAATTTAACTATTATATATATATATTTTTTTTTTTTTTTTTTTTTGGGAGGGGGAGACTTTTACTGACAAAAGGCTACCAATTTTGAAAAATACAAGCTTCGTCTTGAAGTGATGCAGCAAACTCTTAACACTTCCGACAAGAAATACTGTACAAGAGAAATGGATTTTATTTTTAAAAGCCATCCTCCCCATTCATAAACCGGACCTGACAGTGTGCTTAGATTACCTAATCAATGGCATAGCCAGGATTTTCATATGGGGGAGGAAAAGGGGGAGGGGGAATTGAATTGAACCGACACGATTTTTAGTGGTGTAGTTGATGTGACACCCTCAACGACTTATCGGCGTGCGATCCTTAAGCTGGCCCCTGGTGGGCTCCAGGGGCGAAGCCGCTGTAGAAGTGCAGGAGCAGAGGGGCGAGCCTTCGGCAGCTCACGCAAAATTGACATTTCAACGGCAAAAAAGTTGTCCCAACGCATAGTGCGAAAGTGTATTATACAAGTCAAAATTCATGTCAAAACGAGCTATAATATACCATATACAAAACACAAAATCATGAAAATGCATTATGTGGAAATCCAATGTTTTATTGTTTACGTTTGTACATGGTTAGGTTTATCGTCACTCTTTGAAAAATATGGGTTGTCAAAAAGAAAGGTTTTCAATGTTTTACTACAAACTTGTGTAAATGTTGTCAAAGTTTTATCATGTTTAAAATGAGCCTGTTCTGTATCACGTGCACGCCGACACCCACCCCTCCCTCCTCTCTCTCTCTTTGTGTCTTAGTTCATGCGTTTAAATACAAAGTCACACAAATGTTTAATATATTACCTGAAGAACCTTTTTTTCTGAGAAAGTGCCCTTTTGAAATCTAAAAACATAATAAGTATCTGGAATGTCAAAGCTTGTTGAACCGACGGCACCAATCTGAACCAACGGATTAAAATCTAAACCGACGGATTAAAATATTGGGGAAGGGAATGGGGAGGGGGGGGGGGGGAGGCTATGCAACTGTACCTAATATTCTGTTATCATTTTTGTCTCTTGCTTTCTTCTATTCCATAAAAGTTGTTATAAATATTTACAGAGAGTAATAAGCAAGCAATGGTTTGGGAAAATAGATACAAACGATATTGCGTTAGTGTGGAAGTTTACTGAGAGGGAGGAAGTATACACAATAGGAAGGCTGTAAAACGTAGATCAGTATTGATAACGAACCGTACCCCAACACCATAGTTACCACAATATTCCTATCGTACCGTACATGTAACGTTAGGCTGCCTGCGGCCAGGCGACCGTCCGGCCGGGTCTTCAGGTCTTGAAGTTTAACGCCGTCTATAACGTTAGATCTAACATAAGACTTCGTAAGTGTTCATTCAATTACCAGATTACCGTACGCGCAACTAACACAGTCCTAATATATATATATATATATGTATGTATATATATAAATATATATATATATATATATATATATATATATATATATATATATATATATATATATATATATATATATATATATATATATATATATATATATATATATATATATATGTATATATATATATATGTATATATATATATATATATATATATATATATATATATATATATATATATATATATATATATGTATATATATATATATATATATATATATATATATATATATATATATATGTATATATATATACATATATATATATATGTATATGTATATACATATATATATATATATATATATATATATATATATATGTATATATATATATACATATATATATATATATATATATATATATATACATATATATACATACATATACATATATATATATATATATATATATATATATATATATATATATATATATATATATATATATATATATATATATACATATATATATATATATATATATATATATATATATATATATATATATATATATATATATATATATATATATATATATATATATACATATACATATATATATATATATATATATATATATATATATATATATATATATATATATATATATATATATATATATATATATATATATATATATATATATATATATATATATATATATATATATATATATATATATATATATATATCTTTTTTTAATTTTTTAAGGCCACGCATGAATGAGGTTTGAAATTTGGGAACATCGGCCATCAGATAACATATGACTGTACTGTAGCCATTAGTGAGATAAACATCTCACTCAGTATGCACACTACTTGCAATACTGAGTAAGACAATCTAATACAAACTTCCATTGGGATATTCATTTTGACCTATCATACGACCAACACTTTGACAAATTATGATGGAAAACCATTAGAAATAGTATTGACGAGCTACTAATTTGATGACAATAATATTGTAAACTTACTAAAATCATTTGTATTTCCTTTTGTACAACAAAAAAGAATAAAATTGACTGATTTTCGGAGCCAATCGTTTACCTTGACAACTGTCAGTCCGATTCGCGACGGGCGTACACAAGTAACACACAGCTCATGCCAGATTACGCTGGCGAGTGTTAGTTTTCAGATATTCGCAATTACGATCTTCCTCGAGAGAGCCAACAGCGCGAGAATTTTGTTACATCAAATGGAGGAGCATGTTTGATATGCACAAAAATTTCATTTAAACGAAATGAAATGTATGTGGCAAAACGGTCAAAAAATATTTGGGAAAATTTTTTAGGCTTATAGTATTATACAGCTAACAGAAAGTCTAGCTTAGTCAATAATTCCTCTTCAGGAAGTTCTTGCATATTTGTTTTAATGAATACCATGTCCATATCGCGATGCTCAATACATACATGTAGGAACGGGAAGGGCAGAGGGAACGTGCCTCATACAAAAATGAATAAAGTGTCACTTTTGAAAATGAAAAGTGCACATCATTTACTGTCAAAGGTGCTAGAATTTGTGGCGGGATTTGCGGACACTTTTAAACAAATATTACAAAAGTACCTTTTCCAAATGAATGCTGCTGCTTGGGTTCAGAGATTCTATCTACCAAGGGAGGGGCAGAGGGAGGGAGGAGGGGGGGAATCTTAATTTATTAAATAAAACAAAATGAAGACAATAACAGTTTTGTTAATAAAATTGTAGACCAGTAACAAAATATTTCGTTCAAACAAAATTCATATATTTTGGGTAATTTCCATACTCCTTTCCCCGGGCCAATTCAACCTCATGACGCATACCAACGTGGAAAATGGCCGGAATCGAAAGTGGGGCAAAGTAAAAAGTTTGCAAAAAATGATGCAAAAAACAATATTACAAAAGGTATAAATTCGGAAAATGTGTGTCTGTCTGTGTGTGTGTGTGTGTGCGTTGGGGAGGGAGGGGGTTAGACCCACCAACTGATGACATTCGTATGTTTACACACCTTCAAAGCGATGACACGCTCACAACCAATGACGTCCTCGGTTGTTTTTAGTTCTAAAATGGCTGTTTTCAAAACTATTATGACTAAAACACTACTCTAGTTCAGTATTTTTGCATTTCGGTACATGTTACTTGTTAGATAGGATAAGTTAAAAATACAAGTGTAACCCAATTTCCGAATACCGCCATTACAATGTGTTTTGTATATTGATTGATCACCAGTTATATAGAATTACGCCCACGTCATCAGTTGTAGGTCTACACATATATGGGTGAGTGGTCACCAGTTATATAGGATTATGGATACGTCACCAGTTGTAGGGTCTACACACGTATATATATATATATATATATATATATATATATATATATATATATATATATATATATATATATATATATATATATATATATATATATATATATATATATATATATATATATATATATATATATATATATATATATATATATATATATATATATATATATATATATATATATATATATATATATATGTATATATGTATATGTGTGTGTGTGTGTGTTTGCGTGTGTGAGTGGGTGTGTGTGTGT